>JBBMKA010000009.1:10702711-10731023 GCA_037833695.1 Sechiopsis laciniata | reverse complement strand
GGGGGGGATTTTTTTTTTTTTTTTTTTTTTTTTCTTTATTTTTCTTGGAAAAAAAAAAACAACGTTCACTAACCACCAAATAAACCAATATAATCCTCCTCCAATTTTTTCTTACCTTAAACCACTTCTAAATATGTAAGAAATTTTAAAAGTCACGGTTACTCATATACTTTTCTCTATCGACTTTGGCTAAAATTTTATTGAATAACATTGATTTGTAATTAACATAATTTGATTGAATTTTATTACTATTTTATAATTAAGGACGTGACAATCATATTGGTGAAAATTGCTAAGTTTCATATCGATTATTTATAACTAAAATCCTACTCATTTTTGCAATTTAAATAATAAATATAGATAAGTTCTTTAAGAACACGAGCGACAAGTCGACTTGGATATCAACAAAATTTCCAACACCAAGGCCCATATTCCTCAGCCCAATAAAATGATCCATTTAAGTCTGTCCCAAAGGAGAGAGATATCCAAGATAAGTATATCGTATCCAGAGAAACAAACAGAAGGTGAACAGGTGGACGCGAAACAGAGAGCAATCTTTTTCGCATGGAACGAAAGAGCAAGTTTTCGCATCATTCGCAATCGTCTAGAACTCGCTGTTCTTACATCGAAGCCTCAAAATCGCGAAAATTCTCTGTAAGATTCAGAGGAAAAGTGAAGAAAAACGGAGAAGATGATTGAAAATTGATTTCGAAGAACCGAGTTGTTCTGTTAATCGCTCAGGTTCTCAGAGTTGGCGCTGGAATTGAGCCGAAGCGACGGTGAGGATGTTACCAATGGTTTCCTCATTACGACCTTCCATTTCGTCGTTTAGGTTTGCAGGCGCTTCTCGTTTGGTTCATTCTCTCGCTTCTTATACCCCTGCAAGGAGGCTGGGTTCATTTCATCATGGTTTTGGTGCGGATTTTGTTATATTTATTGTGCCCTAATTTTGATCGTTTTTTTGTGTGTTCATCAATGGGTTTCTGTTTTTTTGTTTGTTATTTTTTTTCTTAATGTGTTATTGTGAATTTGAGGCTGTAATTGGTTGGTTTTGGATCTTTCCCTGCTTATATGCATTTTGTTGTGTTCTGTTGAAGCTTTTATGTCACATTCACTGCTAGATTTATTGCTATTTAGCACGATGTTTTCTTTGCTTTCTGTTACTGCGTGTCTTTTTACTGTCACTAAAGCCAAAGGCTAAACTGAAATAGAAAAATAAAGAAAAAAATCAGTCTCTGATAAACTAGTCGGAATTTTTCTATGCACTTAGCATAATTTATGCATGATTTTCTGGTTTGCAATGCAGAGTTGTATGTAGACTAGGTGTTTTTTTATATCCATGACTATCTGGGTCGGCTTCTGCGCGGCTTGACTAATGTTACGTGACATATGGTGTGACTCTACAATAAGGAGTGACACGGTGATTGAAAACTTGAACTTTGAAGGTGTGCTCCCCTCAAGGTCTCAGGTTCGAAACTCACCTATGACATTAATTTGTAGATACCTCCTGTGTCTTCATTCTTTTGATGTCTCCGGGTGCCTTGTTTAGAGATGGGCGTGGTTACCCCAAGTATATGTTAGAATCTAACAATTTTATTTATATATCAGAGGTAAGGATAGCCTTGTAAGCTTCCTCCCCAAATTCCCAAAAGAGAATTCACAGAGAATGCTCTAAAATGATAAGATGAAAGAACTGCAGACAAATAAGAAAGCTTAAATACTAGCATTCCCAACCCTAGACCAGCGAACAACTAGGACTCACACCCAAAAATTACCCATGTTCCCTTTACACAATAAAGGTTAAAAAGACCCCATGCTGTTACTCTTTCTTTTTACCCCTACAGACATACACCTTTGTTATGGGTGGTCTAACAGTATAGTGGAGCGAAGCTTCAATTTCTCAATTTCAAAAAAAAAAATGGTATGACTCTACAACATTTGAATGTTAAGGAATTCCGTAGGAAATTAATTTAGGTGACTACCATGAATGTTTTTTTTTCCTTTTCAAAGCATGTTTATTTTATTTGAAGCCTTTTGGTTCCATGTTTTGTAGTTTCTTATTTGTACTTGCTAACTTTGATTCGTCATTTGACATGACCACGTGGAGTTTTGTGTGTTATTCTAGACATAATTATCACGGGATAATGATTTTAAGATGTTATATAGCTGTTCCACAGGTCCAATTCTCTGGCCTAAACTCTACAAAGCTGTTTCAAAAGGAGCATAATAACACCATGAGGGTGGTCGTAAATGCATATGCAACACATGCTAGCACAACTGCCAGTCCTGAAAATATTCATGAGTGGGTTAAAAAGGATAATAGGAGATTGCTTCATGTTGTCTATCGTGTTGGGGATTTGGAGAGGACTATAAAGTACGTATTATTTCCAATAGACTATAAGTTCATTGCTACGTATCTTTTTTCTCTCTTTTTATTTCCCTGTCTTTCTTAGACAGCTAAAATTCAAAATGTATTTACTGCAGATTTTACACCGAGTGCCTGGGGATGAAGCTGCTGCGAAAACGTGACATACCAGAGGAGAGATATACAAATGCCTTTCTTGGATACGGTCCAGAAGATGCTCACTTTGTAATTGAACTCACTTACAGTAAGTTACAATATATAATTTCAAATTATAAACCTTGGAGTAGTTTAGACGATGACTTAAAGCCAATATTTATCCCCCATTGAATTGATTTATTTTGTTGGACTGCTGATCACAGATTATGGAGTTGACAAGTATGATATTGGAACTGGATTCGGCCACTTTGGTATCGCAGTTGAAGATGTAAGTCTATACTTCATTTTTTTATTTTTCAATGCTATACACTTTTGTTTAGTTCTTCAACGTTATACCTTGAATTCACATTTATACCACATAAATATATTTACTTCTGTATCAACAGTCCTCTTTTACTTTGTACTTTTAGTGCCTTACTCTTCCAGACCGTTTTTTTAGTTACCAGCTTTTATCATGGTTTCTTATTCCCACTTTCTACCACTAGGTTTCCAGGACTGTGGATCTCATAAAGGCCAAGGGTGGAAAAGTTACCAGAGAACCTGGTCCTGTTAAAGGTGGCAGTACGGTGATTGCATTTATTGAAGACCCAGATGGTTATAAATTTGAACTTTTGGAAAGGGGGTCTACTCCTGAGCCTTTATGTCAAGTAATGCTTCGTGTAGGTGATCTTGATCGATCCATAAATTTTTATGTGAAGGTGAGACTCGTTTCAGTGCTATACTTGGGCTGTCAAAATGATCCTCTTTTTCTTGTCTCACAGTTGTTAGTTTTATTTTGTTTGATTGTTTTTCATTTTCAATATCTTTGTCTGATATTGGCTCAAAATCTTGTGCATTGTATGTAAGGCTTTTGGTATGGAAGTTCTTCGCAAACGAGATAATCCAGAGTATAAGGTAATATGATTTTCTGTTAGATTTATTTTACTACAATTTCTATGATGGTTTTCTAATTCCAGAAGACTCTGCAATCTCTTACGTCACTTTAGTTTCTTTACACATACACACTTGCATTGCTGATGCTTTTATATGTATTTGATATGATACTTGTATTGTAGAGAAGAACTTGGGTGCAGCTTGGGTTGCACCCCACCATAATGTCATCCATGTGACACCTTTTTTACTTTATATTTATTATAAAAAAAATTAAAAGAAAAAAGAAGATGTGTGGCTTCAAATGAGTGACATCATAGTGAGGGTGCAGCCCGGGCTACACCCAAATTTTTCTATGTATTGTATATCAACAACTTCTCCCGAGATGTTAATTTTACATGTAACTTGCAGTACACGGTAGCAATGATGGGATATGGCCCTGAAGATAAAAATGTTGTACTGGAGTTGACTTACAACTATGGAGTTACTGACTATGAAAAAGGGAATGGTTATGCTCAGGTTTAACATTTACATCTGTTTTCCTTTTGTTTTTGCTATTGAGGATAGTAAAAAGGAAAAAAAAAAAAGAAAAGAAAAACAATTGGTGCCTACTGCCTATGTCTAGCAATATTTGTAATCTGGTGGAACAATGTTTGGATGTAATGATTTCTTTCCTCTTAACAGATTGCAATAGGCACAGATGACGTGTATAAAACTGCAGAAGCAGTAAAACTTTATGGAGGGAAGGTCACCCGAGCACCTGGACCATTACCCAGTATCAACACCAAAATTACTGCATGCTTGGATCCTGATGGGTGGAAGACGGTATGACTTGCAGCACTTTCATGTTCAATCCTTGTAGGCTTCATTATATCAATATGCATGAAATCTCTCAACTATTTTTTCGCTCAACATCTATAGAGTTGATTAAGATTTAGTATTGATCCAGATTCCTTGTTATGGTCCCATCGACTTTTACTGTGCACATGAGCTTTATGAACTTGGTAAACAATGCTCCAACTCCAACTCAGTGATAAAAAGCCTCATGAAAACCATCTGTACATAGTCTTGTGTCTTCTATGCGAAGCATGTACCTGAAATCTGAGATGTCAAATTTGCATTGATTTCATTCTTAATACAGAAAGTCATTTTACGCTCTCGAATATGGCCGTTTATGTTTTCTTTATAAAAAACCGAGATCTTAAGGTAAATAAATGCCAGAATATATCCTGCAGGTCTGTTGGTGGTTTTGATCTTGATCTTGATCACTACATCCGAGATCACTCACACGAAAATGAATAATCTATCAGTTATCTGTTCATTTGCCCTACCAGTTGAGTTCTTATTTGTTCTCTTATCATCTGCAGGTTTTTGTAGATAACATTGATTTTCTCAAGGAGTTTGAGTGAGTGAAAGAATCGTGGGATTAATGCCTGCTAGTGCCAGATGAGATCTAATCCCAGCTTGAAAATAATTCTTTACGACTCTTTGACCTGATTGAAGATAGAAATCTTGCTTGTATATGCCATGAGGTCTTGCATAGTTTTTTATTAGGTTTGCATAATGTTGGTCAAGTGCATTTTTAGGCTTTCAAAGGTTTAACTATTGAGTTATAGTGAAATAAACTTGCAGTTCAATGTAATGTTTATTCATTGATTTTGACAAGCGGATCCGTGGCACGAAGTTTTTTACACCAACTTAAGATGACTCGCTCTATTATGTTTTAGAATACAGATAAAGTGCTATTTGGAAGGCATATATACTGAAAGGGTTGGTGGTCTGATAATTTTATTGTTTTATAGAAATTCAATTCAACTTCATTATTGCGGGTTCGATTCTTGAAATCGGTATTTGATTGTCATTGAGCGATCTCCCTCTCCAGAATTGTACTAAAAAAAAAAAGAAGAAACAAGGGCATATATAGAAGTTAATCGTAAAAAATGCTTTTAGTCATCATTGTCTCCAAAGTTGTAACATTAGTAATCTATCATTAATTAAGAAATTTGTCCAGAATTTTGGACGAAAAGTCTTGGCAGTAAAATACTATGCATATGTAGAAGTTAATCATAAAAAATACCTTTGTAATTTATTTCATTTTGTCTCAAAAGTTGTAACATTAGTAATTTATCATTAATTAAGAAATTGTCAGAATTTTGGACAAAAGGTCTGACAGTAAAATACTATAGGAGTCTTTTTTCTTTTTGTTTTTGTGTCGATTGGGTCATTAATATAATAGTCTCGCGGTAAATGATCGAATGGGTTAGCGGTACAATGATTTTATTGTTTTCTGTTGTAAATTAGTTTAACACCAGTGTCACAGATTCGATTTCGAGAATTAGTATTTGTCTTCCTTCTCTTGATATTTACTCAATAAAAACAATTTTGTATTAATGAGCGTATACATTTAAAAGAAAGTTATCGGTACATTTAAAAAAAAAAAAAAAAGTAAATTGGGTTAGAAACAAACAGCAAAGATGGGCGAAATCTTACTAAGGAAAAAAATTGGATTTTCTTTTTTAATATAACAGGAGATTGAAGCATTCAAATCACGTACTCTTTGATTACTAGTAACATTAAAATATCGTGGAATTATTGCTCTTGTTGACATGTATGTTGAATTAAATTTAAAAAAAAAAATTAACTTGTTTAACCTTATGTATGAGAGTAACTCAATCCAACTCATATTTTGAATTATTTTTATTTTTTTCGATGGTCATATATTTCGAATTAGATTGGATCGAATTCTCAAGTTACTTTATTCTCATTTTTCCTTTCTAAGATTTTCATAACTCGTAAATATGTAAAAATAATAATAATAATAATAAATTAAGAAAATATATGATACTAAAATTTAAGTTATTTATCTTTATTAGTGCATGTTCTATATTAATATGTTGAGAATATATCTTATTAATTAGTCATAAACATATATATAATATTATTCATTTCTTAAATTGAGTTGAATGAGTAAAAAATTGTCTGACTCAAAAATGAACCTAACCCGATGAAAATTGTAAAATCATAACTTAATATAATCTAAATAAAATTATGATTCAACTCAATCATTCCAGTTTGTGTTGGATTGTAAGAGTTCTTTTTTTTTTTTTTTTTTTTGAGAATAATTGGATTGTAAGAGTGGCTTGTGTTAGTTGTCAACTTTTTTTGTACATTCTTAATCATAATATTTCAATATCAAACATTTTTACTTATGACATTTTAATAATGTTATATATCATTTATATTTTATTTTTTCTATTTTTTTAAAAAATTTAAATTCATATCAAAATTAAATCATTTATTATATATTAAAATTTAAGATTATTATAATTATCATTTATTTCACTAATAATTTTACTCAAATGGAAATTTGGTGTAGATAGCAAATTTAATAGTATCTATTTTAATTATAACATGTTTTTAAAAATATTTTAGATATGATTAAATATGAAATATTTAACTTAATTGAATTAATAGAGATTAAATTCTATCAATTTCGCTTAATTACAGTTTTTTAATTATCAAATTAAAATAAGTTTTTCTATATATATTTTTTCTAAAAATTTGATATTTGATGAATTTTTTGTTTTAATATTAATAAAAATAATCTAAATATTGTAAAGACAAGTTTATCTTCAAGGACATCAGTGGAAGTGTTCTCGAGCTGGCGAGCAATATCATAGAAATCAAAAATATATATTAATTAAAATAATAAAAAAAATGGAATATTTATTGAATTGTTTTGGGAAAACAAATACATTTGATTTTGAAACGGACTAAAATTGAAATTGAGATGAAATCGAGGGACTGAAAAAAAGGACAAAAAAAGACCTGTATACGTGCCGCCCGCGGTTGTGCCGCGAAAAACAGGAAGAAACCTGGTTAGCGCCGGAGATATTTGTTCATCAGCCACCGCTTATCCCACCGGAATATTATTTCCGTTCATTGAGTATCTTCAACGGAGATAAACTGAATTAGCGATTTTAGAAGATGAAGGTGGAGCCGGAGAAAAAGGACGAAGAACTCAACCAAAATCCTAAAAAACGCAAGAAAGAAGCGTTTCCCTTCGGCAATTACCGAGGATACTATGGTTATCGGGTAAGTTCTTGCTTAATCCCTTTTGGATTTTGAGCCAATTAAGATTGGAACTATTTTTTGTTGATAATGTAAAACCTAATTTGAATTTTCAAGACCTGGTGTATACTTAGCAGTATACTATTTGTGTTTTTTTGGTTAAATGTGCTTTACCATTAGTTGTTTTATGCTGCAGTTAGGTCAAATTTTGGTAGAAGATCCTCGTCTAAAAGTTTTGAAGAAAGAATGGTTTGAAGACAAGGATTGCCTGGATATTGGTTGTAATAGTGGGATGGTTACCATTCAGATAGGTACTAATATTTCCATTCAATATTTCCATCTCTTTATTATTTCTGTCTTGTTGGAGTGCAAACAAAGTATCCCATGCATCGGTTAGATGAGGGGAAGATATGGTATATAAGTGATGACAAAAATCTCTATTGGTACGAGGCCTTCTGGTGAAAGTAAAAGCAAAGCCATCGGGGTGTAGACAATAACATATCAATGTGAAGGTTAGTTTAGGATTGTCGTCCTTATCAGTTATCTTACAAACGATTGGGGTAGGGAGATTATTTTGGCGATTCAGTCTGAAGAAAAGTTTTCATATGCCTTACTTTTATGAACTTTTTGCTCATTTTATCTAAGGTTAAGCATGGAAGGGTTCAGTTTGAAGAGAAGTTTTCATGCATATTGCAGCAAGAACAATGAAATTCTAGCTACTACTTGTTTTCATTTTAGTCATGGAGAACTTTAAACTGTCTTTTGTGTGCATCTCAGTTCAAAGTGAGCTCTGTTATGTTTAGAGTGTGTTGCAGTTTTTTTTTTAATTATTCATTGAAGTGTATAGAATTGGTTATCTAGTGATACTGTTTATTACTTATGTGAATAATTTTTTTTTACAGCTATAAAGTTCAATTGCCGGAGAATACTTGGCCTTGATATTGATCCTGGTAAGATTTATACTTCGAGCTCTGTAACTCCCAAGCAGATCCACTTTATACTTTCACAATGTATGTGGAGGTGGTTTTTTTTATGGGAACTAAAACATATCATTAATAGAATGAATATTACAGCCTATCCAAAAACAAGAAAGAAAGCACAAAACGGTCCAAATTTTCTAAATAATCAACAATTAGGACATCTATGGATGTTCTTATCCAAAACCTAAGGATGTATATGGAGTCAAGAATAGAGCTCGACCTCAGTCTTTGAGAAGATGATGCCTTGTAAGTCTTTATCAATATCTATTTTAGGTAGTTAAGTTCAAGGCGTACTAAGGCGCAACAACCTAATGAGGTTTAGGTGGAAGGAGAAAAAAGAAGCGATAGCTTTTTTTGTGAGGCGTGAGAACGTTTAGTTAGAGTGGAAATATTAAAAAATTTATTCTTAGAATTATTAAGGCCCCGTTTGATAACCATTTTGCTTTTAGTTTTTTGTTTTTGAAATTTAAGCCTACAACAACTATCTTAACATATGTTTTTTCTTACTTGGATGCTATCTTATCTATTTTTTTAGATCCAAACCAAAATTTGGAAACAAAAAAAAAGTAGCTTTCAAAAGCTTGATTTTGTTTTTGAAATTTGGTTAGTATTCACATACTCTCTTAAGGAAAGATGAATTGTAGAAAAAATATAACACATTGTAGAAAATTTGAGTAAAAATAGGCTTAAATTTCAAAAACCAAATGGTTATCAAACGGGACCTAAATGTTATTTTTTAGTTCATAAAGAACAAGAAAACCCTTTTGAGTTAGTAAAACTTTTTTTTTAAATCCAAATGTTGTAGGATCAGGCATGACATTAGTTGAGGTGCCGCAAGCTGACCCGGACAGTGACAGATATAAAAAAAAAAAAAAATTATAGGAAAGTGCACGCCTTTTTACTTTGTCTCAGACTCTCGCAAGGCAAGGTGCTAGACCTAAGTGAGCCTTTTAAAACAATGATCTTAGGCACTCACGAATTCGTCATGTAAAATATAGCCTGAGATGGTTGGATGCTGATTTATTGTTAGGGAGCATTGGTTGGAGAGGAATGGAAGGATTTTATAAAAAAGGGTAGAAATTTTTTTTCAAACAAGGGAACTACGCACTTCCCTAGGCCAGGCACCGGAGACATCGAAAGAGTAATGTCACAGATAAGTCTCGAACCCAGAATCTTAAGGGGAGCATACCCTCAAATTCCAAGTCTTCAACCACTGCGTCACCTCTTGGGAACAAAAAAAGGTAGAAATTGGAAGGAGGCTGTTGATAAGGCTAGGAATGACTAATTAGAAGAATAGAAGTACACAATCTCATGATATTTAGTTCTCAATAATGAATAGTCTTTGTAGTAGTATGCTCTATCCCGATCCTCTATGGGCTGTAATTATGAACTGTAACAAAAATAATTATGAACTGTACCACCCTTGTATCTTTTAATTTAATCTTGTTGGAAGCCTTTTAGTTAGGGATGTCCATTTTCTTATGAACTGTACCACCCTTGTATCTTTTAATTTAATCTTGCTGGAAGCCTTTTAGTTAGGGATGTCCATTTTCCCCGCGGGACCCTGCTCTATCCCGATCCTCTATGGGCTGTAATTATGAACTGTAACAAAAATAATTATGAACTGTACCACCCTTGTATCTTTTAAATTAATCTTGCTGGAAGCCTTTTAGTTAGGGATGTCCATTTTTCCCACGGGAATCCACCCCTAACGGGGCGGAGAACGGGGCTGGGAATGGGGAAAAAAATCCCCATTGGCTAAGCGGGGCTGGGGACGGGGATTGTATTCCCCATCCCCGATTCCCCGATCCCTTCCCCGTTTATCTTCTTCTTTTTTTTAAAATATTTTTTCTTAATTCTACTCCTTTAATTTTCAAATAAATATATCTTTGTTGATGATATTTTCTATACATATGAATATTTTCTTTGATAATTAACATTATAGTTGAAATTTATAGATATTGTTTTTAAAAAATCTAATTTTTTGAATTTTTTGTCCAAAAAATATATAAAAAATGAAAAAAAAAAAAAAATCCCCACTGGGAACCCGATCCCCGCCGGTGCCCCGCCCCGCCCCGTGGACATCTCTACTTTTAGTTACTAATATCATCATCATGAGCGGGAACTGGGTCCTCTGTCCCCCTTCATGTTGTTAGAAATAGAATCAAAGTTGATGACCTGAAATTATCATGTTCATTGAAGAAGGAAACTTTTTAAGTCTTGAACTCAGAGAAGATTTTTCTCATTGCTGCACACAGTGCATGCTAGCTATAAACTGCCCAGTTGCATGGCAAAGTTTGGGCTTTAAGATCACATTGCTCGGAGCTTTCATTGTTCTTTGAGTTTCATGGATCATAGTGACTTCATCAATATGAAATCTATCTTTCACTTAGTTATTTTAGTATAAAACAGATCTTAAAAGTGAAAGCTTGTTTGTAAATCAAGATGCTTAAGCCAGAGTTTATATCCCAATCTTTCTATATAAATAGTTCTTTATTTCCAACCTGAATTTTCTCTGTATGCAAGATCGAGTTGACGATGCTTACTGGAATCTTAGAAAGGCTATGAGATTGGGCGCTCGACCTGATAATGGTTTAGAGCATGGTGCTTCTGGAGCTTTGAAGATAGACAAAGAAGCTTGTACACGTATTTCTTCTTCCAAAAAACAAGATCTTCCAAGCATTGTCTCTTTTGAAAGCCAAAATTTTATATTCTATCACCATCCATCTGGGAAGCATTATGATACCATTCTTTGGCAAGTTAATCTTTTTTATCTTTTGTGCTTCACTTTAATGCTATTTGTTTCTTGACCCTTGATGGATTTCCCTTCTGAGGCATGTATTTTCTGTATTGCAGTTTGAGTGTAACAAAATGGATCCATCTAAACTGGGGAGATGATGGATTAATTAAATTGTTTTCCAAGATTTGGAAACTGCTTCGCCCGGTACTTACTCATCATAAATACATATCGTCTGTACTGCAGTTTGGTCGTTTATATGTTCATATTTACTTTTATATTTGATTAAGAACCCCTGGATTCATTCTGAAAATGCAGGGTGGTATTTTTGTTTTAGAGCCTCAACCTTGGAAGTCTTACGAAACTAACTATAGTGTTTCCGAGGTAAAAGATTCCGTGCGTCGTCGAGATTGTTAATCATCAATCACTTTTAGTCAAATTTTGAGTGCGCTTCTTGCTTCTTCTATCATATTGCCTTAGATTTCAGCTGATCTTTTGACTGCAGACAACTAAAACGAACTTCAAGAGTATAAAGATCCTTCCGGTCGAGTTCCAAGAGATACTCGTAGACAAGGTATTTTTATGATTTATTCCGCTTAGCGTTACACTGCCTCATCACTTCACTAATTTTTTGGACAAAATGCCATTCCAGATTGGGTTCCGAACAGTCGAAGACCTAACCCCTGGCTTGTCGAACTACAGAGAAGGATTCAACAGACCAATATTTGTTTTCCAGAAGTGATTTGCGCTTATAATTTTGACATCTGAACTAAATTGTATATTATAGCAGTAGCTGGTCTTTTTTATTTTATTTTATTCACAATATATGGGAGAGGGGAGATTTGAATCTACATGACTCTACTAGAGTTATGATCCTTTTGGTGCCATTAGCTGGTCTTTAGAAGTAGTTGATTACAAAGTGGATGTTTTTGAAGGGTGCAGTCTGCAGTGGGGTCATTTGCATATGCATAGTTTGCGAGATGATAATTATTATTTAATTACTCACTGTTTGGCTTAGTTTATGTGTGCTTCGACTAATTTTACAAGACAACTGACTTATCCTATTACATTACGCCTTGACTAATTTTACGGGACAACCAACTTATCCTACTACATTTGTCGAAGAACTTATTGAGAACTAGTAGTAAATTAGTTTAGTTTTTTACCTTGCATAATCATATCCTTGTATTCTTGTTCATGAACTGTTCTTTTTATCATTTTCACCCACCTCTTTATTTAAACCACTCTATGTCCTTGTAAAAAAGAAAACATGGGCCAGATCTATTTAAGAATGGTTGACAGTTGATGACGTGGATGCTTAATAGCTATAGGAGAAATTGTTTTAATCCTTTTTAGAAGAGTAATATTTAGATAAGGATAAGTAAACTCACCTTAGAGTCATATATTTTTAATTTTTTAAAAAAAATTGGCTTTGATTGATGAAGGGAGAAATTCAAAAGTAGAGAGAGAAATGCAAAAAAGTACAAATGTGTGGTTTTATTTTAAAGATGGGTAAGTATTTTAAAAATATTTTACCCACCCTTACTTAAATATTGCTCTCTTTAGAATGTTATCCTGAATTTAAAGATGGTGATACTTTTGAGTTTTGATAGGCAGTTCTTTGTCTGATTAGAAGTCATCTTTGCCTCTAATTATATTTTAACTAAAAAATATGGTATTAAACATTATATATTTGTGAACATCTCCTCTACATTATATAATATACTCACTTTGTTATTTGTACTTGCCTAGAATTTGAAAGTTTTTAGGAATATTTTTGTGTTAAAAGAATAAACATCGAGAAATTTTTTGTTGGCTAAATTCATGTGAACTTTTTTTTTTTTTTTTTTAATAATCATACCAAACATATATATTTTCCTTAAATCATAAATCATTTTATTGATATATGAAATAGATTACAAAAGATCATTTCAACCAGAGATGAAGGTACCAAAAAAGGGGATTTTTTTTTTTGAAAAAGTAAAGAGTTACATTATATGAAAAAGTAGATTTTTTTTTAATTTATAATTTAAAAAAAAAATCTATGAATCTGGTACGCAAACATCTTTTGTTGCATTTAAAACCTCATTTAGTTATGATTTTTTTTTTTTTTTATCACAAGTCACCCATAATTCAACTAATTGAAAAATATTGACACATAGAATTAAGAGCCAGGTTGTTTAAAATTATTATATATTTTTATGAGTTCGATATTAAAAGGTTTGGTAATGTCAGCTTCATTATTTGATGTTAATTTAATTTAATACCGTGATTACGAGTTTATTTTTTTAGTATAGGTTCATGTTTGATAATAAGAATAGACAATGTATGTATCTATTGAAGTCCCACAAGTGACAAGTGTTGATCTCGAAAAGAAAAAAAAAAAATCAAACAAATGATTCTCTTCCTTCTTCAAATAAAATAAAAACAAAATAATAACTGATAGTAACATAGGTTGGTTGGTTTATTATTGGGTAGAAACTTAATTCAAATCTATATTTCACTCTAATTTATTAGATAACAGTAACTTACTTTGTTTTTGTAGTCCCCTCCTCCTACCTATACTTAAAAATAAATAAATAAACAAACAAAATAGAAAAAGAAATCTCAGTAAAAAAAAGAACGTAATTCTGAATTCCCGGCAGCTCATGATCGGAGATGTAGGGAAAATGGTTGCGATCGGTCTAGTCTAAGCGACGCCCCAATATCGGTCGCCGTTCCGGTCAACAACGCCACGGCCGCCGCCGCGTTCGACATGCTCCTTGGCGGCTACGCTCTGTTTGGTACCGCTCTAATTAGTTTCGGCGTTTGGCCTTGCATTAACTACTTCTACTTTGTGAATTAGAGGACTTAGATTTTGAGCTTAATTTTTAATTTATTTGCTTATCATTCTTTTGTTAGTTTTTTTTTTTTTTTTTGCTGCGATTGTATTGTAATTTTCTACATTCCCGGGTTGCGTGTTTGAAATATTAAAATGTCCAAATTGGGACTGTTGAAATTCTGTAGTGAAATCGGGCATTGGGTTGTGTTTGGTCTCTTCAAATACCAAACTAATTTGTATAATCAACAGAGCAAGGGTGGACTTGGTTTGGGTTAGAATTATGTACTGCTCTTATTGCTTAGAAATGTAGAATAAGGAAAAGCACTTTCGAGATCTAGTAACTATCATAAGGAGGATTTAGTTGGAAGATTTACTAACTTTTCCTCGTAAAGCTACGTCCAAACGTGTTTCTACTAACTCTTCCTTCTTTTTTACTTTTAAAAATAACTCATCATTTCTAACAATTCAATTCTAATAATTCATTTATAACTACTCAATCATTTCTAATCATTCATTCCAAATCAATCAAAATAACTTTTTTTTAACCGTTCATTTTTAATCATTCTTTTTTAACTACTCAAAATAACTACTCATTTTAAATCTACATCCAAACAAGGTTTTAACTCTAACTTATCTACAAAAAAACCATATCCAAACGAGTTTTTATTACAACTCTCAATTTTTAACTACTCAAAATAACTCCTCAATATAACTTCTTAAGTTAAATCCTCCCTAAATATGGTAAACAAACACCCCCTTAGGGATCTCATCCAAGAGATTATGGATTGCTGGCCTCCTACCTCATAAATGATTTCCTAAGGATTTTCTTGACATCCTAATGTAGATCAGACCATATGTCTCATGAGAATAGTCAAGATGCACGTAAGTTGGGTGGAACACTCACATAGATAGATTAACAAAAAAGAGCCAACCCTATAGATGAGAGTTTCTCTGTCAATTTCCCATCCAACTCTTTGACTGAATCACTTTCTCTTTCAAACTATAGGAAAATGTTATCAAATAGTTATTTTCCTATCTTGACTTATTTGCATGGCTTGTTTACTTCATCCTAAGGCCAAATACTTGTGTGCACTTATACTTTGTAGAGCTGCTTTGTTACAAGGCTTACACAGATAAAATAAAGCAAATGGGAAGAAAGTTTTATATGAAACATGTAAATCATTTTTTAACATAGGAAACAGGTATATATATCAACCCATAAGAATACTATGACCTCACAAACAGGAGCCGAACAAGAAAAGGAGAAACATTCTCTCAAAGAAGAAAAATAACATTTTTATTACACAACTGAGTTTGATATCGTTATTGTTGGTAGTCAAGCTGTTCTCATCACTAAATTAGTGTTAGAACTGTGGTCTATAACATTCTGGTGGCATTTGTCCATTGAATCGTTTAGTGTCTTTGCAGTAATCATATATCATGTAGTTCGCCCGGATTTCATTAAGCTTGGCCAACTGAGGAGCACTTAGCTGTGCATAAACTGGAGCAGTCCACCAGTTTGCCGGGGACTTGGCTGCACATTGGCTAATGCTGGCCGCTCCGTTCCAATAACAAGCTCTTGGCCGAAATTGGCGCAAGCCAGCGGTGAATGGTGCGTTGGCCCAGTTTGTTTTCACACGGCCTCCTTGAGTTGCCCAATCATCTGCATTCCATAAACTGGTATATACCCTCATGCCTTGCTTGTTAGGGAAACCTATCTTTTGCTTTTCGTAGTTGCGGAAAACTCTAACTGGAGTACCATCAATGTACCACCTGCAATCATCCATATCACATCATGTTCTTAATCTTTCTTATTTGTTATTTTCTTCTCTCAGACAAAGTGACAACTTATTATCCTGGTTAGTTTTATTGTAAATTGTTGGGTAAAATATAAGTTTAGTCTTTATGGTTCGAAGAAAGTTTAGAATTTAGTCCTCATGGTTTCAAAAACTAGAGTTTAGTCCCTATGGTTTGAAGAAGTATAGAATTTAGTCCCTTATGGTTTTAAAACTAGAATTTAGTTCCTATGGTTTGATAAAACTTAAAAAATAGTCCTTTCCGTTTTTAATCGTTAGCGAATTAAGTACTTGAAAGTTAGTTATTCATGTGTCAATAATGAAATTGTGAGTTAAGTGAGTGATATTACAAAAAAATCATATCATTTATACATGAATAATGAACTTCCATGTATTTAATATGCTAGCAATTACGTACGATAAAAACTATACTTTAGATTTTATAAATTATATGGACTAAATTCTATTTTTTAAAACCATAGGGACTAAACTTTAGTTTTTGAAACCATGAGATCTAAACTCTAATTTTTTTTTTCAAACCATAGAGACTAAACTTATATTTTACCCTAAATTGTTTCTTCCTCCTAATTTCATTTTCCTTCTGCCGGATGCATAGTGGTCATGAGAACTGCAAATTTCATCTCATTGAGATGAGCCAAAAGGAGCAGTACTCCATGGATATCATATATCAAATAGTAACTGGTTGGTTAGTCCCAAATGATATTATTTGGATGTCTTATGGAGATAAAATCAGTTTTTACCTCAAACTTACCAAGTTTTACCCTAAACTTTCTATTTCATTAGATTGAACTTTAAGCTTAAACAAGGTGTTGCAATTTCTTACTCTATATTTAATTTCCTCTTATTCACTCACTAGTTTTTAGCATAAACTCACTACTTTCAATAAACTCAAGCTTGGCACAAAATTAAGTTCAATAAAATAAAAAATTAACCATTGAAAAAGTTTTCCAGAACTCACAAATTTCAACACAATGTTTTCTCTAATATCTCATTGAACCCATATAAGATTAGTTTTTTTTCAACGATGTTTCAGAAACTTATTTGAGAGTTAAAACGGTGCAAAATCTTTTGAAGTTTAGATTGCAGCACTATGTTCGTGGTATAGTAAAATGAAATTAAAAGTTTAGATTAAAATTGTTAAAGTTTCAGGGTAAAAAATGATCTTTTTCACTTTGATCAAATAAGGCAGAAAATGGTGTTCTCTTAAAGTTGAACTTATAATTAATATTAATTCTCGCTTACACAACAACATTTGGATTCCAGTGAATAGTATAGTTGTGAAAATCAGCAGTTGGGTCAAACCAAACTAGAAACTGCTGTTCTCTGTTTCCAATTCCCTGAGTGAATATGTTTGTATGAATTGTATAAGGCTGTCATGTAACATTCCCCAAGAATTCATAGTCTATCTCATCATGAGCTGTACCTGTAGAAGATAGCTGCAAAAATTTCAAAGATGAAGAATCAGCATAAAAAACTTGCATATAATTTCTTTCCTAACTTGACAGAAATGTCAAATGATGTCTTGTCTAAGGTGTATTCAGGATTGAACCATACATAATATGCCATTACAGTTCCTGCAGAATCCCCCGGAACAAGCTTGACGAGAGCTTCAAAGCTTCCGAATAAGAAACTTCTCTTCGACTTCCCTCCTGAGCCTGCAACAACAGAATCATTCTTGCTGGTAATGAATCCTGAAGTTTGAAAGCTTGTAATGAAAGAAAACAGGAAATTATATTTTACCAGAACTTTTGTCCAAAACAAGCTGAAGGCTATCCCCTACTATTTTGGACTGACTATTTCCCCAGCTTAGGACCATGCTCTTTGAAATATCAGCATCAACTACAATGTGATTAGACACAATCACACACAACAAAAATGCTATTGAAAAAAAATGAAACCTTGCCATTTCAATTTCAATATCAGGAAGTTCTTATCTGTTTTGTTTTCTGCCACTGATAAGTTTGTGATTGCTTTATATAGCTTGCCTTTCCTTGTTCATTACTTAGACAATGATTTTTCTAATCTTTAATTTGCAGAAGTCAGAGGTATAAGCATATATTAATTACCTTGCAAATTTAAGAATTGTGAAGTTGAAAAGGTCTCATGTTGACATGATTTTCTGTAAAAAAAAAAAAAATCGGGAATAGAGCATCGTTTCATTACATATCCGAGAGCATCAGCGCCCATCTCAAGATTTGGACTTGGGAAACAACAAGAAATTTTACAATTAAGCTTACCCATGGATTTCAATCCTCGAGCCATCAAGAAGGCATATCTTGGAGACTCTAAGTCTCTACCAAAAAAGTTGTCCCTTGGGGATGTCTCTCGTTCGCATGATAGAAATTGATTTTTTTTTTAAATTATACATTTTATTACACAGATAGACATCTGGAGCAACAATGTGCATGCATGTTTTGATGGTCTGCGATTTGTAAATTATACTTTGTTTGTTCAAATTATGTAAAAAACGTGTGGAGCCCCCAATCTAATTAGGGCATGAAGCGAAACGCTAAAGAGGTATGAACTATTGTATTAGTATGGATTCTCAAAATTTCATGTTTTTTTTTTTATCTATGGATGAAAATACTTTTGATCCATTTGTTCAAACATATTGTGTGCTTACGAGCAAGAGGTCATGAATTCAAACCCCACCACATCTCAATGGTTGTTGAATTCTAATTGAATTAAAATAATCTTTGAATATTCAAGTTTGTGTCTATTTAGTTTCTAAACTTTAAAATATATCTAATAGGCCACTAATGAAAATGTCTAATAAGTTGTTAAGGTTCAATTTCGTGTTTAAGAATTAAAAAAAATAATTAATCGATCAGATATAAAATTTAATTTTATATCCGATAGAATTTAAAGTTTCAATTTTGTCCAACAACATGTCTAGTTGATACTCAACCCTCAAATTTTCTATTATTTTGATGTGGATATATTGAAATATCAACTAATATTAAAATCCCTGTTCTCATGTTAAAGGGCTATCAAATCTTCATTTCCTAGGTGATTATTAATTCATAGACCATTGAACTTTAGTTAATTTCATATATGAGAAGAGATTTATACAGCAAATAAGCTTGAGACCATCAAATGAAAGTCAAACTTATCAAATTGATAGACCTAAAACTTGTCTATTAATCAATTTAGTAAGTTCTACAAACAACTATTTTAAATTTCAAACGCGTCATACTTTTATATATGAGAAAAACAAAACAATTTGGCTCTGCCCATTGAATTGTTGCAAGGGAAAGAAAATTCATTCCCTTATTTATTTGTTTCAAATGTACTCAATGTATCAAAATATCAAACAAACATTATTGGTGGAGTTTAATTTTCTTCTCTCAGACATCTAAATGAATACATAAAGAAATAATATTGAGTTAATTAATCAAGGTGGTATATTGTTCTAATGCAATTTATGTTGTGGCTTGCCAGCTATTGAGGTGATGTTTAATCCTATATTATAAATTAATTCTCAATTGTATTCTTTTTTTTTCAACAACAATTGATAAAGGCAAACTAAAAAACATAACTTCTTACGGGTGAATGCATTTATGTTAGTTGAACTATATTGGTTTTTATTGATCTCAATAATATTCTTAGTGCAACTTAAATATTTTTTATATACCTTATGAATCAAGGATTTGGATCCACACTCTTCCATTGTTCTTCACTATAACAAGTCAAAGATAGCAGATGCTTTTCTTAGGTAACATTCTGAAACTGTTGCGAGCTGCCCTTTTTTAGCCTTCATTTGTTTTAAGTCGAGATTTGATCTCTTATTCTCGTAATTTCAATATGACTTGAATGGTATCATGTTAAATAAATCTGAAGAGGAAGTATCATGAATTGGACTACTCGATAATGGTTAATGTAAATAATAAAGTATTTATAGAGAATGAGTTCAAGTTACGATTTTTCGAAAAAGATACTGATATAATAAAAGTATGCCAGGAGCATACAAAAGCCTCCAAAAGAGAGAAAAAGTTATAGAAACGCTCTCCAATTTAGAGCAATGGAGGTAATGTCATAGTCTTTAAATAAAATAGATTTCGAACACCATGAAGCGAATAAAATAATAATATCTTCCCAAACGGAGTTAGGACTTCTAGCAATGCATTTGTCTTCAAAAATTCGCGCGCGTTTCTTTCCTTCCATATGGCCCACAGTATAGCTCCCATAATATTGATCTTCATTGTTGATGATTGAGAAGAGCAAGACCTGTTCATAAAATTTGAGATAAAATCCACCATATTTATCGGCCAACCTGTAGCAAAGAAATTTGGAAGGGAAATCCACATGCTTTTGGGTGAAAGAGCAATGCAAAAATAAATGATCGATAGTTTCAGCACTACGGTTACAGAGGCTACACCAATGTGGGTTGAGGTAATAATTTTTAAGTCTTTTTTGTACCACCTCACAAGTGTTAAGACCATGGTGAAAAATGGTCCAGATGAAAATTTTGATCTTCTTGAGAAGGGTGGACTTCCAAAAATGCTGAAGTAAAATTCCTTTCTCTTGGGAGACATTGTTCAATAAAAGCTTGAGAGAGCTACCAGAGAAATCCAAGTTACTACTAGGCTTCCAGATAATGTCATCAATACTGTGAGTGCTAGGAATAGGCCAAGAGGAGGAGATCGAAAGCCACCTGTTGTGATCGCTATAAGTAAAGGGGTCTTCGGGGGAAAATATTCCAACACAAAGAGTCACGGTTCCACGCCTCTCTAACCTTCATCTGATTAAAGGATGAAAGAGAAAAAAAAATGAGGAGCATGTCTAAAAAGAGAATCCATACTTGTCCAGTTATCGAACCAAAAATTTGTCTTCTCCCCAGTTTTAATCCTCCAAATGATGTTTGAGTAAAACAGTATCCCTCATTAAAGTAATAGCCTTCCACGGAGATCTATAGCTATCAGCCTTGATTTTAATAGGGATGTCGCCAAAAAATATACCCCTAGAAAGAAGAAGACTCCTTAAAGTAACGCCATATCCATTTGCCTGGGAGAGTCTTATTCATAGTATTAATTTTCGAGATGTCAAGACCACCCTCATCCTTGGATTTAGTCACAATGTCCAATCTAACCAAGTTGCTACTCCCATGGTTATCCACACCCTTCCAAAGAAAATTGCGAAACAATTTTTGGATGTTCTTGCATACAGAAATCGGAGCACGGAAAGTAGAGAGCATATATGTAGGGAGATTGCTAAGAACAACTTGCAATAAAGTGAGTCTACCGCCTTTAGATAAGTAATAGTATTGCCAAGAATCAAGGCGTTTGTGAATTTTATCGATCGTAGATTCCCAAAAATCAATGGATCTCAAATTACAACCAAGAGGCATGCCTAAGTGAATGATAGGTAAAGGCATATGAGGGCAAGACCACGAAGATTCCATATTTATAATTTTAGATTCATCAACATTAATATCAGAGATAGATGATTTTTGCATGTTCACTTTCAACCTAGAGGAGGCTTCAAAGGTTTTTATCAGAGAATGCAAGTTAAGCACCATAGCATCATTATCAACAGAGAATAAGAGAATGTTGTCGACAAATAGAAGATGAGTAATTTAAACATCACCGATAGTACAGCCCTAAATAATACCTTTTTTTGTGCATCTAAAATAAGCTTGAGAGATAGTCTATAGCCAGAACAAAAAGAAAAGGAGATAAAGGGTCACCTTGACGAATCCCCCGACTAGTTGCAATGCGACCACGAGGCCTCCCGTTAATTACAATAAATAAGGAAACCGAAGAGATACAAGCATAGATCCAGCTGATCCACTTCTTGCTAAAACCCTTATGAGATAATACAGTCATAAGGAATCTCCAGTTAAGTTTATCAAAAGCTTTTTCAATGTCGAGCTTAAAAACAAAACCTTTTTTCTTAGAGCAACGCCAATAATCAATCACTTCATTGGCAATAAGAATAACATATGTAAACTGACGGCCATTGACAAAAGCACTTTGATTTTCCACCATGGTTGAAGGCAAAACGACTTTAATTCTTTCAGCAAGCACTTTGGAGAGAATTTTATAAATTCTGGAAGTGAGACTTATGGGTCAAAATTCACACCTTTGTAGGCTTGGTCTTCATGGGAATGAGGGCCACATAAGTTTCATTAACCGCCTTATTCACAATGCCACTCTGAAAAAAATCATAAAAGATAGACATGACTTCCGCTTTAAAGATATTCCAATATTGCTTCATAAATTCAATTGTAAAGCCATCAGGCCCAGCGCCTTATTCTATCCAATTGCTTTAACACTGTTAAAAACCTCCTCCTGTTCAGAAAAAGGAATGCAGAGAGAAAAAGCGGAGGATTGAGATATAGGCCTCCAATCAATATTAGATACAATCTAGTTTTCTCCACTTTGCCCACAATAAATATCGGTAAAGAAACGGAAAAATTCATCCTCAATGGCTTTATCAGTGATGCAGCTCACTCCATTGGAATCAACAATCTCATAAATAAAGTTACATCTTTTTCTAGCAGAACAGCTCTTGTGAAAAAAAGAGGTGTTCTCATCCCCTTCAAGAAGCCAAGACTTTTTACATCTCTTTTTCCACATTTTGCATTCATTAATAGCAAGAGCACTATAAGTTGCTCTCAAGTTACAATAATACTTATCTAGCATTTAATACTAATTTTGTTGACAATTAAATAACGTTTTTTTTAACTGGGAGTCAGAGCTTCGCTCTCCTATACTCACACACCACATTTGTTGTGGAACAACCAAGTGTACGTAGTTGAGCCCTGTCATCTCAAAAGATAGATGCTAGTTTTTTTTTTTTTTTCAAGAATGATGTTAAGTTAATTTAGATATTCACTTATAACTTTTAAATATGTGTGTATATATATGTGTGTGTGTGGGGCAAGGGTGTGATGATTGATAATGGATTGAACTTTTTTATATATAGACAATATATTACAATTAAGTGATATTACCCTTTTTACTTATATTTCTTGCAGATGTAAATGGTAATCTCAATAAATTACTAAAATAAGACATTTAAAGCATTGATTGAGAAACACATTTTATTGTGTTTGATAACATTTATATTATTTCTTCTTTTCTTATTCTGCCATCACCCACCAGAATTTTAGCATTTTTTTAGAAAAAGAGACGAAAATATATATTAATATGACATTCTAAGTATGTAAAAAGAGATTACAAAAAAGGCATGTCAATTTCTAGCAATGATTTTTATGTTGTAATTTGCAAAAAGCTTGATTTAGAGGACCAAGATGCTGCATATAAAATAATGTTTTCCAAAAGCTGATAAGTGGATTTTAGCATTATAACTGCTTTCTGCAAATATAATTGATCGTGTTAATTAATTGATGATGGATCTTGAATCCTCCATATTACATCAAATTGGAACAAAAATAATTTCTTTATTCACTTTGTTAATACATATATCCTTCACACACAAAACCAAATTAATAACAAAGATATTTGAACATTTGTTTGAAGAGAAAATGTCAAGAGATTGTCAGTTCAAACATAACACAATTCGTTAAACTTAAGGCATATGTTATTGACTAATAAAAAAAATTAATGTGGCTTTATGAGTTTTTATTCAACACAACCAAACATTAAGAAAGAAAAAATGAAGAAATTTATGAATTTACTTGAACTTAATGAATAAACTTTTAACAATTCTAAGCTGTAATATTGTCATTTTTATCCTTTTAGAAACACTAATGTTTATGAAAATATTAGTCTATGCCCAAAATATATACAACAAAACAATCTCATTAAAAGAGATATGAAAGGGAAAAGAAAAGAATATTTAACAATGGCTATATGAGCCCATTAGCGTTCATTAAAACAAGAAAAAAAAAAAAAAAAAAAAAAAAAAAAAAAAAAAAAAAAAAAAAAAGAGTAAATAAATTAATTCCATTGAAAAAGAAAGGGTTTGGGAATTTGGATGAGAAGAAAGTGAACAAAGGGTTGGTCTCTTGACTTACATCAATTGAGAGATATGATATGTTCCATTTCCATTGAAAAATTATGTGTATGAAAAAGTCCACATTGCCCTTCTTTTTAGATTATTGAGAGTCTAAGCTCCAAGTCCAGTTCTTGGCTCTCACATGCTTCTGAATTTTGAGCCATATTTCCATTCATCTCTTGCCTTCTGCTCCTGTTTTGTGTCCACTGCACAAAACAATCACATATTTCACAATCAAGATTAAAATCCACTCATAATATGTATGTCCATGTCCCTTTTCACAAAACAAATTATAAATGTATTTAATGTTTATGCCACGGTCTAAAGATGGGTTTAAAGGCGGGCAAGTAGTGCTCCAGATATAGGAGAGCAAAGCTCCAATTTCACATTTTTCAAAAAAAAAAACAAATTCATATAATTATAATGTAATATAAAGATAGAATTTTATCTCAAAACTTATTTAATTGAACTAGCTCATATTTTACAAAGAGTGAAATTTTCTCATCTTTCAAATGTGTGTGATCTTCACCGAGCTTTCTTAAAATGACATCTCTTTATATAACCATTTTCTATTTGAATGTTTTGATTTTTTTATTGAATACCCATTTGAATTTTACGAGCTTTGATATATTATATCAGACAAATATGAAATTTTATTTCAAAATCAATTAACAATGCGATGAGCGGTTTATATATTTGAATATATCTTTCAAACGTTTGATCTTCTACATAAAAAGTAATTAAAAATTTCACATGGGAAAGGTGATGAGACCTCTTACTATTTATAAGATGTAAGTGGACTCCTTCGCCTATTGGCAATTATTTTTTAGATAAGATCCAATGATATTACCAAGGACTTACAATTTTTATCTATAGTTTTTCATTTATAAGTCTATAAACTATTAATTTTTTATTTTTTATTTCAGTCTCTAAGTTCTCATTCTTTTTTATTTTGTTTCTTGCTTCTTCCTTAACTTGAAGCCATTGGAACAGTGCCAATAAAATCTAACCTTATTTAGTATCCTTTTCCAAAAAAAAAAACCTTGTTTATTATCTATCTATATGTTATGCAACATATATCTAGTGTATTAAGGTTAAACTTAAAACTTATAAACTTTGAACTCTCAAAATAAGAAATGAACCAAAATGAAAACCAGAATAGATATTTATTGTCACCTCTGCTTGTGGATTTTGAGAATAACTTGTCATGTTGGGCTGTGCAAAATGTTGGGTCTCTAAGATACCAACATTGCTTGGATCCCATCTGTTTAACAATTAAACAATCCAATATTTTTAGATTCAAATTTGTTTACAGCTCAATTTTCCACACAAATATGGTTTATTTATGTTAAGTAAAAGCTATATTTTAATTAAAATGTAATTAAGTACATGCATATGTGTATAATAATATATAGTTTATACCTTGCGGCTGTGCTATGCTGAGAATCACCATCTCTGAGGTTTCTTCTTTCATATTCTCCAAAGCCCATCTGTATTACCATCACACAATTGTGTCTCTTAAGATTAATGAAAACTTTGTAGAAACTAACAAAATCTTTTGTACAATTAATCCCTAAAAGCTACATAATTTGACATCACTAACAGATACTTTTCAAGTAATTATGTGAATAATTAACAAATTTATTTCTTAAAAAGAATTATTATAGTTTCATTTCATTAACTGTTTTATTCTCGTGTGGGTGACAAGGGCAATTTACATGCAATTCGCCTAATCTCTATGGAGAGAATCACTTGACGTAATACATTTGTATATTAAGAAAATTTTGTAAGAAATTTGATTCTTAAGTGGGTAGGCCTTAAATTAAACTTATGGTGTCTTAGTTCACTTTTTTAACTGCATCAATCTTTTCTTTTTCTTTTTCTTTTTTTTTTTTATGAAAATAACTTGAAGAGCCCATTTTTGTCCGACATTGCTGTGATTTCTCCTTTATGTGATTTCTACTTTTCAAGAAATTTTGCTGATTTGATTTCTAAATAGTTTCAAATTCTAAAAGGCATCTTGCTCTAGGGTTTGCCCTAACAGAACTACATAAGAAATTTATACATAAAATCATCCTTCAAATCAAACAAATCCAGATTATTTTCTTCTTAACCCCCAATTAATTCAAGTAAACATCTCAATTTTAACATACCCAAACTAATTAAAAATATTTGATAACAAAAAACCCCATACTTCAAACTTACCATAATATTGGATGGAAATCCATAGGAGGGCGAGGAAGAAGTCGAAGACGGTACCGATGAATATCCCGTCTGCACTCTTGCTACCTCTTGATCCTACAATAACAATAAAAAGAAATTACTTACAAAAATATTAGAAAAAAGTCAACTTAAACATAACTCAACAGTATCGTTTGAAATTAGAAAACGAGGTTAAAGAAAGCGAAAGTTACATTATTAAAAGTGTAAGAAGTGGGATGAAAAGCAGCAGAAGCAATTTCACCATGCAATCTGATCTTCTCAAGCTGAGCAACTCCAAGTCCTCTCTGTGGTTGCCTTGGTTGCTTCTCAGAACCTCCCTTCTTCCCTCTTCTTGATGACGGTGACGACGACGACGATCCGAAACTAGGTTCCCCAAAGTAACCACTCCCCATTAAAACACAAAATTAGAGCTCAAACTAAACAAAATTCAAGAGCTTTTTCCTAAGAGAAAAATCACCTAAAATCTCAAAAACTTATCACACAAAAAGAGAAGCTAAACTAAGAGATCTGAAAACTGGAACCCTTTAAAGCAGATTTTGAAAGAACGAAAAATAAAATTAAAAAGAAAAAAATAAATAAAGAAGAACGAATGATGCATAGCTGGATGAGATTGCGTTAAGATTTTCAGTGCATTAATAATGTGGTTTAGCTTATAATAATATTATACGAACTGGGAACTTCCATAATCTCATTTCTTTTTTTAATTTCATTTTCTTTTCCATTTTATTACGCATTTTCCGACTTTCTTGACTACAACTTGAAAGCGATTGTCTTAGATTTTTTTTCTTTTTTTATTCCTTTAAACTTTCCACATCTCTTTATTAGACGACACGTCGTTCTATTCTAGTTTATTTATTTTATCTTAATGTATGGTCATGTTTCTTGCTTTGAAATATTATTTTATTGCTCTTTATTTTTCCC
The DNA here is from genome assembly GCA_037833695.1 of Sechiopsis laciniata. Classification (NCBI taxonomy): domain Eukaryota; kingdom Viridiplantae; phylum Streptophyta; class Magnoliopsida; order Cucurbitales; family Cucurbitaceae; genus Sechiopsis; species Sechiopsis laciniata. Next base: position 10,704,100 of record JBBMKA010000009.1, on the reverse strand, counting down.
ATGTGCCACATCATCCTACCAAACATATATTTTTCAGTATAATAATTATTTATATTCCATAATTGTACTATTTTTCCCATTTATGGGTCTTATTTCTTTTTTCTTTTTAATCTTTGTTTGCTGTTAATAGATAGAGCCTGATAGTGTTTTGATTCTTTTAAATTCCCGTTTTGTTAGTTTCAAAATTAACCACTAATATAGATATAACTTTTGAGTTGGGGTGGAAATTTGAATTTAGTAGAATTTAGTACATCTAAGTTATCAAGTCACATGCCATATAGTAATTGAGTTTAACTCTCTATTTGGCAAATTAAACACTACTAATTAGATCAATTCTTTTTTTTTTTTTTAATTCAAAGTTATATATTTAGGGTGAAGTGCATAAAAAAAAAACAAAAAATCAGTGGTGGAAGTTTCGAATCTGTAACCACCTAATTACTAAGGGTGTGTTTGTTTTTGGTATAAAAGAGTGAAGTGAAATGGACTGTACGAGAATAAAGTAATTAATAGTAGTTTGGAGCGATTAACTACTCGTTTGAGAATTGAAGCTAATAGTAGTAGTGTAATCAACTACTTGTTTGAAGATTGGAACTAGTAATGATTGAGTAATAAATTTGATGTGAAGTTTAATAAAATTTAATGTGAAAATTGATAAAGAGATTGAAGAGTGATTAAAAATGGTTAAGAGTGGTTGTTTACTCCAAAAAACAAACGAAAGGTTGTTAAGGAGTAGTTACCACTCCTCATGTTCAAAAAACAAACCTACACTAAGTCATATAAAATATTAGTAAAATTCTACTCATTTTGACATTAATCAAATAATTTTCTTTTACCAAATCTGTACAAAGGTTTTAAAGGCGACATTTACAATAATGACATATGTCAGAAATCAAATGATTAATGACTTAGCTTTAATGTCACTAATGACATTTAGTAACCAAATAGTTTAGGTCCCGTCTCATAATTATTTAATTTTTTATTTTTTATTTTTGAAATTTAAGTTTATTTTTATCTAAGATTTCTATAATGTATTTCATGTTTCCTACAATATATTCATCTTTCTTTAAGAAAATATGTGAATGCTAACTAAATTTTAAAAACAAAAACAAGCTTTTGAAAACTACTTCTTCTTTTTTTTTCCAAATTTTGGTTTTGTTTCAAAAAATATAGATTAGATATAGACATCCAAGTAAGAAAAAACATATGATAAGATAGTTGTTGTATACTTAAATTTCAAAAACAAAAAACAAAAAATAAAATGATTATCAAATAAGATCTTAATTTTAAATTTTCATTTAATCCATAAATTGTAAAGTGTTACATTTACACTAATGACATATTTTAAAATGTTACATTTACACTAATGACTTAGCAAAAATATTTTAAAGC
>JBBMKA010000009.1:10668981-10686037 GCA_037833695.1 Sechiopsis laciniata | reverse complement strand
ACATCTTTTTTTTTTTTTTTTTTTTTTTTTTTTTTTTTGAAACAAAGACTAAATAGAAATTCAAGGTATTTTCCCTTGAATTTTTTTAACAAACTAAATGAAAACGAAAATTGAATTGGGCCTTCAAAGCTGGGTTCTAGTACTTCTTACAAAAAGATCCAATCTTGCAATCCAGTCCGCCATGAATGGACTTCTTGAGCCCGTAAAAATGATGCTCACCCACAAAATAAGAGCAAGAACATTCATTTACGAGCAACAAAAAACAATCAACAATGTCATGAGATAAGGATTTAAAGCCCCACCTTTCATTTCCATCTCGCCTCTTATCACTCATTTACAATTTTTTTATGTTTCTCATTCTTTCCAACATTCCAAACTGACAATTTCTGTGCTGTGTTGAGTTTCTAATGGTTATGATAAGGTACAAAATTCTGCCCTGTACTCCAATGGGTCACTGCCCTTTTCCCCTTGTTCCTTCTCTTTCAGGGGATTTCTCAATTCAATTCTGTTTTGTACACAAATCATCAACTTTTAGCTTAGCTGCTTTCTTATTCTGATTTGAATGCATATTTGTGTTGTTTGTGGTTTGTTGGTTATGACAGTTGAATTGGTCGGATACCCTGAATTGGTGTTGGGAAATTTGTGTTCCAGTGCTTGTGGATGTTTCTGTTGGGGATTGTTGAGTTGTTTGATTCTTGAACGAGTATACAGTTTATCAGTTCCTGAATATTTGGAGTTTATAGGTCTAATTAAGGTTTTGAATGCACTTGTAAGTTCATCATTCTTGGATCGGATATCTAAGGCATGTTTGATAACCGTTTCCATTTTTTTTTTTTTTTTTTGAAATTTAAGCTTGTATTTACTAAAATTATATTCATATAGTTTCATCTTCCCTTGAGTATGTAAATTGTGACCAAATTCCATAAACCAAAACAATTATTTGGAAACTATTTTTTTAACTTTCAAATTTAATGAAAACTATAGGTTGGAGTAGTAGTTGTAGAATTAAAATTAAAAGAAAAAAATGAAATGATTATCAATCGGGCCTAAAATGTTTGATTGAACTTCTTTTGGTCAACCACGAGGATAATTATGTTGGATGAACTTTAGCAAGCTTTAATCAGAAAATTCACACAGCTGATTGAGAATTTTCTGGAATTTCTTCTTGTCTAGGTGCTATCATTTTTAATGTTGAGTATGGTTTAGCTTAGATGTTGAGTTTTATAAATGTTAATATGGTTCTTTAAATTTGTATTAGGTTTACGTCCAGGAGTTGAATAAGTCTGAATTTGTTGTTTTAAAGTTGGATATTTAACTTTATTAATGTCCCTGGTTTCTTCTCCATTGGTTTATTTCAGAATAAAAAGCTATGCTCTCTTTCATGGTTATGCTATTATGGAGAATTGTTCTGTATAAATTATGCTGCTGTTAATGTTTGTTACAGGTGGAGCAAGGAATGAAGAACTAACAACGAGAAAGGGGACCTTCTCCCTATAACTGGAGCCTTTTCTGCTGCATATACATTAACTTTCTTGACATAATACGATGTTGGCGATAAGTCCATCTTCTATCAGCAATGTTTCACTTGTTCCGATAGCCTCGCGTACAGGAACGAGCTATAGTTCAACAAGGTTCAGCTTTTCTAGAAGAGCCACTAAACATACACTTCTTAGCCAACGGTTTCTTTTGCCTCTACCAACTTCTGTTAGGCTGTTTTCAAATTGCAGTAAAAACTTCTTTTGTAGTCATGGCAATAGAATCCCAATATTATCTGCTTCAGGAACTGATGTGGCAGTGGAGGAGTCAGATTCACTTGTTTCTGATCAAGAATCAAGTCAAAGCTCAGAACTCTCATCTGGTGCAGTCACAACAAATGTAAAAGATCCTGTTAAGTCCGATGCCGGCTCTGCTGCTACTGCACAGTCGAAACGTTTGAGACCTGTGAGGAAGAGCGAGATGCCAGCCGTAAATAACGAGGAACTTATTGCTGGTGCAACTTTTACTGGGAAAGTAAGATCAATCCAACCATTTGGTGCCTTTATTGATTTTGGAGCATTCACTGATGGCTTAGTACATGTATCAATGTTGAGTGATAGCTTTGTTAAGGATGTTGCCAGTGTTGTTTCTGTTGGACAAGAGGTCAAAGTAAGATTGATTGAAGCAAATGCGGAGACTGGACGAATTTCTCTCTCAATGCGCGAAAATGATGAAAGGAAGGAATCTCTTGCTAGCAATGATAAACCTGGGGCTGGTAGAAAGAACTCTCCAAGAACTAGAGGACCAAAGAGGGATGAAGGGAAGAAGAACTCAAAGTTTGTCAAGGGGCAAGATTTACATGGCACGGTGAAGAATATTACAAGGTCCGGTGCCTTCATATCTCTTCCCGAGGGAGAGGAAGGATTCCTTCCTAGTTCCGAGGAAACCTTTGAAGGATTCGGGAATCTTATGGGAGGCTCTACATTAGAAATTGGCCAAGACGTTGATGTTAGAGTGTTGCAGTTTGCAAAAGGGCGGTTAACTTTGACCATGAAAAAAGATGAAGACAATCAAACATCAGACTCTCAGCTCAATCAAGGTAAAGTTTATGCTGCAACAAACCCCTTCTTGGTAGCTTTTCGTAAGAACAAAGATATTGCTACATTTTTAGATGAGAGGGAAAATGTAGAGGAAGCAGATAACAAATCTTTGGTACAGAAAGTTACAGAAATAGTAGAAGGAATAGTTGATGCAGATCAGACTGTACCAGATGATTCCACCAAAGTGATAGATGAGGAAGTAAGTGAAAGTTCTGTAGTCGATGAAGCAGTTAAAGTGGATGAGCCTGCAAGTTCAGCTGATTCGTCTGTTGTGACTCAAGTTGAACCGGAAAGCATATTATCTACTTCAGAAGACATTGCTGTGAATGGAAGTTCTGAAACAAAGCCTTCTGATGACAACCAATTAGCAATAGACCAAGCGGTTGATAAGATTGAAGTGTTAGATGACTCGTCTTCTGATGTTTCGGTCAGTCGAGAAGCAGAGGAAAGTTCTGAAGTAAAGCCTTCAGAAGACGAGCAATCCGAAAAGGTCCAGGTGGTTGATGCTGCTCAACCTATCGATGGGGCTGAGACGGATGAGAAAGTACTGCTCACCCCAGATGATGAAGCCAACAATTCAGTGTCTTTAGAAACTCCAGTTAGTGAAGAGGTTGTGGATAGTGTTGTTACAGAGAAAGAAAGTGAGCAAGGAAAAAAAGGTTTGGAAAATGAAATTGTTGCTGCTTCTCCATCTGAGAAAGAAGAAGATAAACCAGAATCTAATTCGAGCGGTAACATCACGAGCTTAGGTATAATTCCTGAATCATGTAACTAGAACTTTTTAGAGGCTGGTATGGCTAAACTTGTTTGGACAAATTTTCCTTAGCCTATTGCTAGAATTTTTCGTTGGCTAAGATGAGACATGAGGGTGAGGCATATTTGGAAATGATAATCTGTGTTCGCAATAACACTAAATAATTCATTGAATATTGAATTATCATTAACAGGTAGTTGTTGATGTCCTTTATATCTTCTTATGTATATGGCTAGTTGTATGCGGTAAGCAATCTGAACTATTAACTAGATCAAAATGATTAATTTATCAAGTTGTTTTAATTCGACATCAAAGGTTCGAACGTTTATACCGTAACGAAGCATTCACTTTTTTAAGACATTGAATGATGGTAGTTCGATGAAATTCTAATCATTCTGAGAGATTCAATTGAGGATCAAATCCATTTTTCTGTAGGTCAATCTAGTGAAGAAGTTGCTAAGAGTCCAGTTGATATCCAGGCACCAGCTGAAAACCCTGAAGTTCTCTCCTCTACATCAGTTATAGAAGAAAAGATAGACGCTGGTCCTGAAAACCGTGCTGATGCTCTGAAAGAAGTTTCGACAAAAGGTTGTTAATGTTTCATTTAGTTTTTTTTTTTTTTTTTTTTTTTTTTTTTTATAATTCTTGCATGTCCAGTTTATTTGAAATTCATCACTTAGACTATTGGCATCTTATGGAAAAACTATTTGGTCCATTTTAGTAGTGTTGTAATACGTTAGATAATCACTAATCACTGTAATTCAGAAGTGAAAGGGGTGCAAATATAAATCAGAACTTGTTACTTATCCTGTAGACATGGTGGGTTATATTTCGTTTTTTTGTACAAGACACATGCTATGTTTTTCTTAGGATTCACTTGTTTTTTCTCTTTAACAAAACAAGCTGCATTTTTAGGGAATAAAAAGGAATTTGATTCTAAAACTAGAATGGTTCAAGATATGTGTTAAGCTACATTTGATGTCAAAAACTTGCATTAGTACAGTCATATTAACCCAATGAAATAAGGGTTGTCACCCTGTATGATTTTCAGTTTCAATCTAAGAATAACTGGTAGTGCTATTGAATATTTCATCACTTGATCTGTTTAGATGGATTTACTTGAAATTGATGTTATCCACCTGCAAATAGCTTCTCATTTAATTCTCATAATTTCTCATGTGTTGCAGCTGTGATCTCACCGGCTTTGGTAAAGCAGCTGCGCGACGAAACCGGAGCGGGAATGATGGATTGCAAAAAAGCTCTGGCAGAGAGTGGAGGCGACATTGCTAAAGCTCAAGAGTTCCTCAGAAAGAAAGGTTTAGCAAGTGCAGAAAAGAAAGCTAGCAGAGCCACAGCTGAAGGCAGAATAGGTTCCTATATTCATGATGGTAGGATCGGAGTCCTAATCGAAGTCAACTGTGAAACTGATTTCGTCTCGAGAGGAGATATCTTCAAGGAGTTGGTTGATGATTTAGCCATGCAAGTTGCTGCATGCCCTCAAGTACATTATGTGGTGACTGAAGATGTGCCAGTAGAGATCGTGAACAAAGAAAGAGAGGTCGAGATGCAGAAGGAAGATCTTTTATCTAAACCTGAGCAGATGAGGTCAAGAATCGTCGAAGGGCGGATAGGGAAGAGACTCGAGGAGTTGGCATTGCTTGAACAACCATATATCAAGAATGATAAGGTGGTGCTAAAGGACTGGGTGAAACAAACTATTGCAACCATTGGAGAAAACATCAAGGTTAAGAGATTTGTGAGATACAATCTTGGAGAAGGCTTGGAAAAGAAAAGCCAAGATTTTGCTGCTGAGGTGGCAGCACAGACTGCAGCTAAACCTGTTGCAACAACAACAGTAAAAGAGGAGAAGCCCGGGGTAGAGGAAGCGAATGAAACTGTTCCCAAGTAAGCGGTCGATATCGTTTGCTATGAGCTCTTCAACATTTCATTTTTGTAACTATCGTTTTGTTTTCATTTTTGTTCAAGTGATGCTAATGTCAATGGTGTATTACAGGCCTGCAGCTGTTGCCGTGCCCGCAGCCCTTGTTAAAAAACTTCGAGAAGAGACTGGAGCAGGGATGATGGACTGTAAGAAAGCCCTCTCTGAAACTGGTGGGGATCTAGAAAAGGCACAAGAGTATCTAAGAAAGAAAGGCCTCTCGAGCGCCGATAAGAAATCTAGTCGTCTAGCAGCGGAAGGAAGAATCGGATCCTACATTCATGACTCTCGAATCGGTGTTCTAATTGAAGTGAACTGTGAAACTGACTTCGTGGGGAGAAACGAACGATTCAAAGAGTTAGTCGATGACCTCGCAATGCAGGTCGTGGCATGCCCGGAGGTGCGATATGTGTCAATAGAGGACATTCCAGAAAGCATTGTCAAAAAGGAAAGAGATATTGAGTTGCAGAGGGAAGACCTTCAGAATAAACCAGAGAACATCAGGGAGAAAATAGTAGATGGGAGGATTTCCAAGAGGCTTGGAGAACTTGTTCTTTTAGAACAACCTTTCATCAAGGATGATAGTATTTTGATCAAGGATTTGGTAAAGCAAACTGTTGCTTCTCTTGGTGAGAACATAAAAGTCCGTAGATTCGTTCGTTTCACCCTTGGCGAAATGGTTGCAGATGCGAGCGAGAAGACTGAAGCATGAATGAAGAAGATCAATATACCGGGTGTCTCGAGCGAAGCTGACATGGAGCCATGGTATTAGCAATACAGAAGAATATGAAGCCGAGTTAAATCTGTTTTTATGGAAAGAAACTTGAATATTCATTTTCCTCTCTTTTTTGGTAGTGAAGTGTTGAGTTTACTGAGAAGCTACTTTGTAGCATTTTGTTCTGATAGATGATAAAAGCTTCATTCATATTATTCTATGTATTTTAACTAATTGATATTAATCTTTTGAGGGATTTCTGAATGATCAAAATCATTAATTTCATATCAAATGAATTGTTTAAATCTTAGTGATAATTCATAGTTGAACTTGTAAAGCTGACTATTTAAAAATTCAAATATAATTGTGTAAATTAATCATTGCCTAATTTTTAACATTCTTAATCATTATTAAGAAAGTTTTTCTTCAAATATAATTGAATTACTTAATCCCCAATCCGCCATAAAAATTACACTACTAATTGCCACTAGAAATAACTAGGCATTCAAGAATTATATTAATCAGTAGTTGACCATAAATGAATTAATGGTAATGTCAGTCAACTGCTAATATTTTCATGATTAAAAAAATTGTATAGAAAAGTTGATAAAGAAGTCTAATAATAATTGGACAAGAAATTATCAGTAATTTTTTAAGAAAATAAAATGCTCATGCAATTGTTAAAATCAAATGCCTTTCTTTCTTTTTTTTTTATATCTGAGACTGTTCGGGTCAACTTGTGCCCACCTCGACTAATATTACGAGACACACTGTCTGACCTACATCATTTAGATGTCAAGAAAATCTATATAAAATTAATTCCTAGATAAAATGTTACCATGATTAATTCTTAATCATTATTAAGAAACTTTTTCTTCAAATATAATTGAATTACTTAATCACCAATCGGCCATGGAAATTACACTACTAATTGCCACTAGAAATAACTAGGCATTCAAGAATTATATTAATCAATAGTTGACCATAAATGAATTAATCATAATATGTCAGTCAACTGGTAATATTTTCATGATTACAAAATTTGTATAGAAAAGTTGATAAAGAAGTCTAATAATAATTGGACAAGAAATTATCAGTAATTTTTTAAGAAAATAACATGTTCATGCAATTGTTAATATCAGATACCATTTATTTTCCTTTTTTTATATATAAAACTCTCCGGCCAACTTGTACGCACCTTAACTAATGTCACAAGAAATACTGTCTGATTCTACATCATTTAGATGTCAAGAAAATCTATAAGAAATTAATTCCTAAGTAGGCGCGGTCATTATAGATTAAACTCATAAGCATTTCAAGGTTTTTTTTATCACTTGAACCACTCCATGATGATTGATACCATTTTTCTTAAAACAAAGTTAAAAATTATTTGGAAAAAGAACATTGAACCCATGTTCCAATTTCCTGGTTAGGAGGTCATGAGTTTAAACACTCCACCCCAAATGTTGTAAGATAAAAAAATAATAATAAAAATAATAAAATAAAAGCTAGGGCACATCTTCCTACTTTTATGGTTAAAATTAGAAATAGAAAAATGAAATTGACACAAGTGCAAAATTACTGCATAATTAGACTCTGTGTGAAGTTTGATGTTGAACTGACAGAGGTAGAAACCAGGAGACAACAGGTAGATATGAAGAGTGAGGATACAATTGCCATAGATAACAAACCATTTACAATACAAAGTGAAGTGTAGCAACCAACAACCAGAGTAAAATCACAAAGAGGGGGAGAGGCAAACTAAGAAACTGCAAATCATCCTATCGAAAATCGTCTTTGCTAACAAATAAGTTGTCTTGAAACAACATCTCTCCAATATTTAGAACTCGGGCACAATGGAGAACAATATTCACTCTCAATCGATCTTAACTTCCTACACGCCAACATCATCTTCGAACATCATTTGCTCTAACGTGCATGATCGATGCATCGATATAGCAAACATGAACGTGTTTGCTACTTATGGTTTTTGCATTTCTCCATGGCCCTTGGAGCTGCAAGAGAAAGAAAGGGAGAAAATACCAAGCTTTTACAAATGGGGTCATCACAGGAAAAAGAAATTTCCATTTTTTTGGTAACTTTTTTATTCTGATTCTATCATTATAAGATATTGCTCAATCCATATCACGAATTAGCATCCTTGTAATGGCATGACCAAGCATCAGATTATGATGAACTTCGTGAAAAGATCCGATCATAATGGAAATTAAACTAATATGTTTTTATTAGTTAGATCTTTTTCTTTGGGGTGTGGGGTCAAAACTTTATGAAAATGAAAGATGCTATGTAATTCTGAAAGGCTTTTGAAGTGGAGAGATAATAATGATGGTAACTAAGATAGCACTGAACAAAGGCCCATATTCTCAATGCTTATAATCATGGAGACGAAATCCCACTATACCTTGTCTGATTTCAATTTCATATCAATGAACAACAAAATTAAGAAATAATTAAAGTTCATACATAGCATACCTAACCCAATAGCCTCTGAACTCTTCATGATCCTCATCCTTGTGCAAGATTCAGTGAACATCCTAGATTGTAACAAGATAAAGATGAAATCTTCTTTTAGAAATTATTAAAAGATTGAAACAATCAGATTTTCTAGAATGCAACAGGTGAGCAAATTAGTCAAAACATTCCTCTGATAACACAAGACAAGATAGAGAACAAAAGCTTAGAAATTTTGCAAGAAAAGTCTGGATGAAGTAAAAAAAATCAACTGCAGTGACGTTGGTTTCTTTCTTATTCCCCATATTGGTCAGAATTAAAAGAACAATTTTCTTCAAGATCACGAGTTAAAAAAAGGTTGATCACTACGTAAGACTTTCAGAACAGCTACTTGTAATGTGATTTCTCAAATAGTGGTACCAAAGTAAGATTTCAAACTCTTAGAATTGGATTAATGCATTCCAGTTTGAAGTCAGTTAAGAACTGCAACTGCAATCAATTTAATATAACACAAGTGAGTGAATAATGAACTTACTCCCAACCATCATGGAGTGGCTCAATTAGTCAAAGAGGGTCTTAGGGTGCATAAGGTGATGGGTTGTATCCATGGTGACCACCTACCTAGGAATTAATTTCCTACGAGTTTTCTTAGCATCCAAATGATGTAGGGTCGGACAGTATGTCCCATGATATTAGTCGAGCTGCGCGAAAGCTGACCCGAACAGTCACGAATATCAAAAAACAAAAAAAAAATGAACTTACTCCCATGGAACATCACCAACGAGCATCCAATCGCCATCTTTATCTTCATAGGTGAGTACATATTCAGAGCCATGGAGCAGATCCATCAATCGCTTCTCATTTAATGCATCCTGGTTTGCAGCTCCGTTGGAGCCACAATGACCTAACATAATAAAGGGAGCCATAGCAAAGAAAGTCATTTCTAATTGAAAAAATCCTTACTACAAAATCTACACTTGAGAGTAACTGACCAACATAAACCAATTCCCATGCAAAGGGTAAATAATCAGCAACAGTTATCAAATAATACGAATGACTTGGCCATGATATAATAAGGCACATTCTAGACATGCCCGTGAAGCAAAGAACTCCATGACCTTGACCAAAAACTTTATTTCATCAATTGTTAATATTAGAGACATGAAGTATTTTCCTAATTCATTCATCTCATTCAAAGAATTCTTCACATGAATTTCTAAGAATCCAAATCTAAAACATCCCCATTCCTGAAAGTGCTTAGAGTTTGGGATTCAGCAAAGATCTTTAGGACTGGCCATTAAGAGCATACCAATTGTGAAGCTGCTGAACATTTTCTCCAGGGCTGATGAGAGGTCCACATAGCTTCCATAGGTTTTCAGATCAACCTTCCTGAGGTATGGTGCGCCATCCATACTAACCTTGACATAGATGCAACCCAATCCCAACTTGTCGTCTGCATCATCTGTACTTTTAGGGGGCTGTGTTGCCAACGAATTCTTACGAAAAGAGCGAATGGGTGGCCATCCTACAACTTGTGCCCTGTAACAGACATGAAAAGGGACTTGAGATTTGAAGGAAATAGAAACTACATTAGAATCATGAAATCCAACACATATGAACGCTATCACGGTGTGATATTTAAAAAGATATAAACATATCAAAAAAAAAAAAAACAGCCACGTTAAACAGCTTGACTTCTGTTCAATTTTACTCCCAAGCAGGCTTAACGTTGTGGATTGATGGGTCAGAGAGAAAAGACCTGCTGAAGAAGCTTACAAGCTCGGACCAACCAGAACCGAAAGAGTTATATGCAGAGTTAGTAACATAAAGGGAAAAATGGAAAATCCAAAATCCTGGATCTTCCAGCCTCTCTAGTGTTTTGGAGTGACAAAAACTATCTGCGTCTATCAAACGGATCAAATTTCTTTTCCTCCATGAATAAGAACTACAACTACATGGTTGGATTCACAGCCCAAAATTCTCATTCAAGTAGGAGAAGAAGCTAGAAAGAACTTTGAACAGAACAAGCAGGGAAAGAAATCAAGAAGCAGAGTCTAGTCAAAAGGGAAACAAAAATGGAAGAAGAGAACACAAACTTGGCTGCAGGGGCAGAAAGCTGAGGCTTTTCCTCAAGTAGTGGCTTAGCCGAAGGAGAAACACCATCTTTAGCACCACAAACAGCCGAAACAGGTGGTTTAGTTCCATTCTCAATAACCCCTCTCGGAGAAAACAGGCCCCCATTTTTTATGGAATCAGCCTCAGATCCAGCAGAGGCAGGCAGAACCCACTTAGTAGAAGCTCTATCAATGGCAACAGAGAAACCCCTCTTGGCCCCGGAAACAGAGCTCTTAAGAGGGTACCCATTATTGTCCTCGAGCACATCGTCCCTCGCCGGCGACTCCGAACCAGGCAGACCCAACCTCAGCTCAGTGGCCTTAAGGTTCAACCCAGCATTGTTTCCTCTGCCATTGCACTTTTCAGAGCTTTCCAGGGAAGGAACAGACTCTGTTAAGCCTATGTAATCATGTTCTAACGGTATAGACATCAGAAGAAACTCAAGAGAAATACACAAAAAGCATGAGAAAAAATCACAACAACAAAAGAAGAAGAAGATTAAACACGGTTAGGAAACAAAAAAGCTTCTTCAACTTTCAAGAATTGTTCAAAATCCTGTTCGCTTCTCAACTACTGTGAGCATGTGAGGAAGGGAAAAACAATAAGTATGACACGATTAAATAAACAAGCAAACAGAGACGAGCAGAAGCATCGTAAAGAGAAAAAACATAGAATTGTTTGGTTAATTAATTAAAAAAATATATATATATCTGCTACTTTTCAGGATTTGTTATTGATATATTATAATTCATTGTACCTGTTTGTGGGCAACCACCCCGACAAGTCAAAGAAAGTCTCCGTCCAGCTTTCCCCCCATTGCCATTTTCTTAAATAAAAAAAGAAAAAAAATTCTTAGACTGTGCTAACCTGCGCCAAGCGACAGCATTAGACAGTGAAAATTGAAAGCAGCGCAACACGGGAATGCGGAAAAGGATAGGACGAGGCAGGCGCTGTGTGTAAGAACTCGATGAGCAAAAATTAAAATTAAAATTTTTTTTTAAAAAAAATACAGTGCCATTTTTCTTTAATTTCCTGCTAGGGTTTTTGATTTGTCTGGAAAAGAAGAAGAGAGAAAAGAGGCGAAAGAAAACGAGAAGCCGTGGAAAGTGAGGGGAATTTTGAGAAAGCTGACATGAACAGAGAAGACATATAAAATACAAACCCTAAATCGCAGAGCATCCTTCTGAATCTGAATTTTCATCCTGAAACGAAATAGAAAAAGAAAAATTGAAACCAGAAGAATCAGAGGTGGGGTTAGGGTTCCTCTCTAAACCTAAGGTCTTGTTTGGTTTGTCGTTTGGAATTTGGGGGTTTGGATTGGAATCCTAGAATTTGGAAACCGTTGTTTGGTAAATGTAAGTGTGGGATTTTGGAAGTTTTGAACATGCAAATCCAAATTGAAATCTAGAACAACTCTGTTTCTCATATTTATTTTTCTATAATTTCGTCGAAATTTTAAAAAAACTTTTATAAATGAAATTGATTAAATAAACCTTCCAAAAACAATTTGTTTATCTATTTATTTTTTAAAAAAATCTATGTAAACTTAATTGATTTTTTCTTCTTTTTATGTTTATCTTCTAATTTATTAGGTATATATTTTATTTATATTTATAATTTTTTATATCATTTTCCTTATATCTTTTGAAAAAACAGAAAATAAATAATGGTCATTCTTTATGTTTTTTGCTTTATAGGATTCAATATTTATATAAAAAAAAATGTTATTTCATAATTTTTTTATTTTCAACCTTAGAGTATCAAATAATTTTTCACTTAATTAAACAATCTAAAATTATTTAAAAATATGAGATCATCTTAAAAAAAAAAATATTAAGTTCTGATAATTCAAAGTTAAAATAGATTATAATTAAAATATAACATTATTTTAAATATTTTATTAACATTCCATTTTGAAATACCAATCCAGTAAATCAAACATTGTAATCAAATTTTGAGGAATTCAAATACCGTAGTGGATTCCAACCAGTAAACCAAATAAGAATCTTCTTCTTCTTTGTTTTGCGATTTCAGAATTGCTTTGCTCCTTTTGATTTTCCTGCAAATTATTCCGTTGCTTCTCGTACACCTTTGAGCGCCAATAATTAACTGTTCCTGACTGCATTTCTTCCATTTTATTACAGTGTTTTTTCATCCACTATTTTCTTAATTTTGTATGGTTTCTTCTCTTACATATTATTTTGTGTAATTTTCGGTGTTGAGTTTTTTTTTTTTTTTTTTCGACATCGTGTTGTTATTATGTCGGACTTTTACCTGAGCATTAATTTGAATTTGTAGCCTAACGGTAGCATAATTATAATGATATGAGATCATAAATTTATTTTGAGATCACATTTAAATTAATTCCTCGTACTTATATATAAGATCATAAATTTATTTTGAAATCAGATTTAAATTAATTCAGGGATATATATATATATATATATATATAATAAAAAATAAGAAAAAATATATATTCAAAATATGGAGGGCTGAGATTAATTATATTTACAAAAATAATAATAAATGGCAAAGATTTGGAGAGGTCATCACTGCCCTGAAGTAGAAGGAGGTAAACAATTTAATTCAACTTGATTTTTGCAAGAAACCTGTTATGATTTTATAATTGTCCCACATTGAAAAAGTTTGGAGTCCTACAAGCATTCATAAGAGATATGAATTACTCTTCTCATTGTCAATTAATTTTGAGGTGGAATTTCATATTCTCAAATATGGTATCAAAGTTCATAAAGTTCAAATAGGTATCAGTTCAATAAAAATAAAATTGAGATTCGATTCAAGATTGGTGAGCACGAACTTGAACTGGAACTTCATATTCTCTAATAAAACCAAAATCGAATTATTTATTTATTTTACAGTCTACTTTTATACACAAAATAGCAAAAAATATAATTGTTTTTTTAGGGTCATGGCCCGTAACCCCTCTCCATTATCTCTAACATAACTTACGACCAATTATTTGAAACCTCTCAAATATTATTGCATTAAAAAATGTTAGGAGTGTGAGTGAACTATAACAAAATGGCCAATTCATAGATTATACAAAAAATTTAAATAAAAAGTTTAAGAAGAAACTCACCATAACAAAAGGTTGCACTTTTTTTTTTTTTTGGTTTCTATGGGCCCGTTCACTTGAAACTTCATGATTAAGCATGCTTAGTATAAAAAAAAATGGTAATTATACAAATAATAAATAAATAAAAACATGAAACATCTTATATTTGAGTAATTAAACTCCTAAAAAATTCAGATCCATGTTGCTTTTGAAATTAACTCAGGTCAATAAAATTAATTGGTTATTATTTTGAAAGAAACTTCAGGACGATATTAAGATTGGACAAATTAATGGCATATGAGATCAACATTTTGTCTATAATGTTGATATTAGAGGTTAAATTTACATTAAAAAAATAATAACCAACGGAGATCCAAATTGTGTAATTTAAAATTCAGATAACTTACGAACTGCCAAATTTATGATTTTATTAATAAAAAGATGAGCGGGTCCATATACTAGTAATTTGAAGAAGTGAGAGGTTTTTTTTTTTTTTTTTAATAAAAAGTGAGAGGTAAGATCTACAACAATATATATAAATTTTGAGAATATACTTCTCTTGAGCTCTTTCTTCGAAACTTGGCTTAGAAACCTCGACTCCTATCAAAAATATATATAATTTAATAAAATAGAGAAAACATATATATTTTTTTAGAAAAACTTTTTAAATTGGTCAAATTTGAAAAATAATTACAAATATAATTACTTTTTAAAAATTGTAACAATTATAATCATTGATATTAATGGTAATAACGTATAATATAAATATAAATATTTTAAAATCTACCTACTTTTATTATTATTTTGTAGACTGAGACCCTTCAATACCATTTAACTTTTTTTTATAAAAGAGAAAAAGCAATTAAGAGAGTGGAATATAAAAAATTCTATTGTTATCTTTCAGAATTTAAATGGTCGGGTGCAATGAGATTTACCGAGTACATCCAATTATTTTTCACCATATCAGATTTTATTGTTTTTTACGGGATGAGATTTACACGGGGGCATCCAATTATTTTTCTTCCATATCAGATTTTATTGTTCTTTTCACGATGAAATTTACTGTGCATCCAATTATTTTTCCCCATATCAGATCTTATTGTCTTTTTTCACGATTTTATTTATTAATTATTTTTTATGTAAGAAAAATATATTATGTTTATCTTTTCAAAATATATATATATATATATTATGTTATTTTATAAGCAAATACAGAAAGAAAATAAAAGGGAAAATAACAAATAAAAAAAATAAAAAATAAAAGAAAGAGAGAGAAGCGTGGGTGTTTAAAAATAAAGAGAAAAAGTGGAGGGAAGGGGATCTAACGGGACGGGATTGTCCCTTTCAAACAAAAAAAAAAAAAACTAACGCGGAATGGATGGGTTGGTGGGAGACAAAACGGCGTTATGTTCTGAAGTGGACGGCTCTCATTCAACCACCACAATCCCCGTTATCATACACGAACCTTTTTTTTAGTTCAATATAGAGAATTGGGAATTCCTACATTTATTATCCAATAAACATCAATATAATATCAATAATAGTTATGATTCTAGAAATCACTATTAATCTCAATTTTTCTTTTAAAAACTTTTACGATTCAAGAATTATTATTGTAAGCTTCACCAATTCATTTTTACTCCAACCTTTCCAATTTATAAGTACATATACTCTAAACACACAGATAATGTAACCTGCATCAAAACATGGGCAATAATAACTCATATAACAATTAACTACACTTTAAACATAAACAACAACAACAATTCACTAACAATCATAACTCATCAATAACAAATACCAACAACAATAATTAGGAATCCACCAACCATCTAAAATTTGCAAATCTATTTTATTTTAGAACCCTACATCATTATTTTTTATTATTATTATTTATTTCATTATCGAAGTAATTTAAATTTGAATAGAAAAGGGGAGGAACCCCCAAACTCAAAGCTATGGGGTCCCATGTGGGAAGAAGTGGGCCCAGTAAGGCAGATTAAGTAGAAGTGTGATAGTGTCTTGTCATGGAGCAGTGTTTAAATGGCCATCAACATGCAGAGACTAGTTGGTGGCCCATCTATTTTGTATCTCCCTTTATTTTTCCTTTTTCTATTATTAAATATTTCCACTTCTTAAAAAAAAACCAATCAATTTATTAAAAATTAATAGAAACCTTACGAGGCACTAATCCTTCTAACCAAAGTCAAAATGTTGTAAGTTAAATAATATGTCTTGGAAGAATTGTTTAAGTGTGTGTAAACATATATATATACTAATAAATATCAATAAAACAAAAGTCAAAATAAGAAAAGAAAAAGAAAAAAAAACACCTCAAATTAGTAGCTTAATCTAAATCCATAACTCAGGCCAAGATCAACAAAAAAAATAGAAAAATAATTGATGAAAGAAATTTCAAAATCACTGCAAGAAATACAATGTACAATAGAAGTTTTCTTTGTCGTGGGTTCGAAATTTCATCTCAATAACTTAAATTCTCCTTCGATCATTATGTTGGAGTAGATTCATCGGGGTAACGAATCCCGATGGAGTAACTTACTTCGACGGAAGAAAGTTCTCCATTTGAGGAAAGAAACAACCTGAGATAAAAATTATTATCTTGGATAAAAGATAAATTTGCACCTATTTTAAAATGATTTTAAATATAATTTTGTTTTTTTTTATTATAAATTGAAAAAAGAGATTACAAACCGTGCATAAATGGTACTACTAGTTGAATAAACAAGAAAATAAAATGAAATTTTGGTGAACAGTCTAAAAAACAGTGATGAAATGATAGAGTGGTTGTCCTTTTCTCTAAGGTAAAGAGATATACCTAAGGGGACAAGATGAATCTTAAAATTATATTGCACAATCCACTTGTCAAAAAAACAACAAGAGGAATTAGAGCCCCTAGAACTTGATAACTCCTCCAAACAGAACTTTAATTTACTGTTTATAAACAAAGTTAAAGTCATACCTAAGTTTATATCTTAATTACAGATGTAATTTAATTACTATATGGTTTTAATTTAAATATCATTGTCACACTCTTTGTTTGATCAGGTGGGGGTGTGTGGTGGATGGAGCCCTTCTCCATTCAAAGATGCTTAATTGAGATCATGAGAATATATCAGGCATAATCACATGTTTATGACCTTAATTATATCTAATTTTTGTTCATTTTATATTTAAGGTAGGTGGGAGTTTATTTTTAATTAGGAGAAAAAATAAGGGGAGAGAAAAAGGGGTCCTATAGTCTAACTAATCACCATATTTAATTCTAAATTCTGCAACTGTGTAATTAATTAAAAATAATTTAATCATGAACGTTTAGGCCCCGTTTGATAACCATTTCGTTTTTTGTTTTCTGTTTTTGTTTTTAATATTTTAAAAACAGGTTTGTTTG
>JBBMKA010000009.1:10646822-10668881 GCA_037833695.1 Sechiopsis laciniata | reverse complement strand
CGAGGCGGGGATCAGGGAATTGGGGATGGGGAATACATTCCCCGTCCCCGACACCGATTAGCCAATTTTTCCCCTCGTTCCCAGCCCCGTTCCCTGCCTAACGGGGATTCTTCGCCCGGTTAGGGGCGGGTCCCCGCGGGGAAAATGGACATCTCTAAATGCAATGTCTGGTCTTGTGTGTGATAGATAAATAAGCCTTCCCACAAGTCTCTGATATCGTTCCTTATCCTTCACATCTTCTTCAGCTATTGCTTGCAGTTTCAGATTTGGTTCAATAGGAGTATCTGCTGTTCTACACCCTAGTAATCTTGTCTCCTTTAATAGGTCAATAATATTCCTTCTCTGGTTTACAAGGATACCTTGTTTTGATCTCGCAAACTCCATCCCAAGAAAGTATTTCAAGCTTCCTATGTCTTTAATTTAAAATTCAAGAGCGAGTTTTCTCTTCAATTTGTTTATTCCAGCTTCATCATTGCCTGTAAGAATTATATCATCTACATATACTATTAGAACAACAATTTTATTATTACCAGTATAATTGTAGAAGATGGTATGATCAGACTCTGGGAAAAACCATAACTTTTAACTGCTTTGTCGAAGCGTTCGAACCACGCCCTGGGAGATTGTTTGAGACCATATAAAGCCTTCTTTAATTTGCAGACTTTGCTAACTCTAAGTTTCACCTCAAATCCAGGTGCCAAATCCATAAACACTTCCTCTTCGAGATCACCATCGAGGAAAGTATTTTTTACATCAAGTTGATAAAGTGGCCACTTAGGGTTTTACAGTAGTAGACAGTAATACTCTAATCGAGTTAATTTTTGCAACAGGAGCAAATGTTTCTTAATAGTCAATACCGTATGATTGAGTAAAGCCTTTAGCAACAAGTTTGGCTTTGTATCGTTCAATGCTACCATCTGCATTACATTTAACTGTGAACACCCATTTACACCCTACTGTCTTCTTATCCTTTGGTCTTTCTACCATTTCCCAGGTACAATTCTGTTTGAGTGCATTCATCTTTTCCATGACTGCTAAATTCCAAGCCAAGTCACTCTGAGCTTCATGTATATTCCTTGGTGAATGCTTTATAGCTATTAGACAACCTATGATAAGATAGATAGTTGGCAATTAGGTATTTTGTACACTTACGAACTCCCTTCCTTTGAGCTATGGGAATATCTAAGTCAAAGTTATTAAATGGAGAGGAATAAGAAGATGAAGAGGAATTACCTGACTGTTCAATATCATTTGTCAGGGATTTGGATTGATGCAATGTCAAGTCCACTATTCGATCCAAATTATTTTGAATATATGCCCTCCTAGTATAAACCTGAAGCTCAGGAACATGTTCAGGGAGATCAATCTGTAGCATTTCTCCCCATGAAGTAGAAGATTCTATATTTGGCATCGAAGTGCTATGACTAACATTATCAGGACAGACAATTTGGAGAGGAGAAATTTCCTAAAAATGTTCTTCACGGTTAGAATTCTCCCCCTGAAGGAAATTTGGGTTAAAAAAGGATTCACTTTCTACAAAAGTAACGTTCATACTTTTAAAGTACTTTTTTTGTGCAAAGGATCAAAGCATCTATACCTTTTTTTGTTCGAGGCATAACCCAAAAAAATACATTTAGTTGCACGAGTCTCAAGTTTTAACCTAGTGAAATGAGGGAGGTAGACATAAGCAATACA
The DNA here is from genome assembly GCA_037833695.1 of Sechiopsis laciniata. Classification (NCBI taxonomy): domain Eukaryota; kingdom Viridiplantae; phylum Streptophyta; class Magnoliopsida; order Cucurbitales; family Cucurbitaceae; genus Sechiopsis; species Sechiopsis laciniata. The sequence goes on along the minus strand of JBBMKA010000009.1, from coordinate 10,667,186 downwards.
TCCAAAAACTCTTATGGGTAAATCAGAGTACAACCTGATAGTAGGAAAGAAACTTTTGATTAGATTGAGAGGAGTTTTAAAAGGCAAGACTTTAGAAGGCATTCGGTTTATAAGATATGCAACAGTAAGAATTACGTCCCCCCATAAATAAGTAGGAACATGCATAGAAATCATAATTGCACGAGTAACCTCCATTAAATGTCTATTTTTTCTTTCAGCAATTCCATTTTGTTGGGGAGTATCTCTACATGTAGATTAATGAGATATCCCTTTGTTTTTCAAAAAAAAACATCCAAATGTTCATTAAAATATTCTGTTCCACTATCAGTATGTAAAATGCTTATTTTTGTCTGAAATTGATTTTCAATCATAGTATAGAAACGAATAAAAACATTTTGAACCTCAGATTTTTTGTTAACAAGAAAACTCAAGTCAAACGAGTATGATCATCAATGAATGTAACAAATCATCATTTTCCATTATTAGTCAATTATTTAGATGGATCCCAAACATCACTATGAATTAAATAAAATGGTTTGGAAGCCTTGTATGGCTTTGACAAATAAGTATTTCGATGATTTTTTGCAAAGATACATGTTTCACATTGAAATGTCGAACAATCAATTACTTTAAATAAGTTTGGGAACAAGTGCTTTAAATATGAAAAATTCGCATGACCTAGCCTACGATGCCAAAGTAAAATAGTTTCTATAACAGTAGAAGAACTAACACTACTCAAACTCTGAGCTTTTTTATCACTAGTGGGCTCCACTTCAAAATAATAAAGACCTTCTAACATTCTAGCACGTCCAATTGTCTCTCCCGACTCCTAATCCTGAAAAATGCAGTAAGTAGGGAAAAAGGCTACATAACAGTTAACATCTCTAAAAATCTTACTTACGGACAACAAATTACAGGCTAATTTAGGGACATGCAAAACAGATTTTAAGGTCGAAGTTTTGTTTAATGAAATATTTCCCCTACCCGCAATAGCAGTAAAACTACCATAAGCAATTCTAATTTAATCATTAGAGTATATTGGACTATATGAGGAAAAAAAGCAGGAAAGAACTAGTCATACGATCAGATGCTCCTGAATCAATGATTCAAGGAGAAGAATCAAGGCATGATAAAGCTAATGAATGATTACCTGATTGTGCCAAGGAAACACTAGGATTACCAGATGACGACGTGGTCTTTAGCAGTTTCAAGAGTTGATGAACTTGATCTTGACTGAGAGAACTAACTTCAGCAACATTAGCAGTAGTAATGGATGACTGGCCAGTGTGCTTGTCACCTTGTTTGGTACTCTTTGAATTTGCTGGTTTACCATGAATTTTCCAACATGTCTCACTGTGTCGAGGTCTATTACAGTGATCGCACCACACACGATCTTTGCTAGGTTGTGTTACAACTTTATTTGCAGTTGCATCTACTACCAATGAGGAGGTTTCGACTGAACTCATAGGTTTTTTACTCAACATAACACTGCGACAACTTTCCTCCAAAAGTACTTCAAAGTAAACTTCATTAATAGAGGGAAGGGGTTTCTTACCTAGTACTCTACTGCGAACCTTATCGAACGCGTCATTAAGGCCAGCTAGGAAATCGTAGATACGATCATTCTCCACTTCTTTCTGGTAGTGAGTCCAATCTTCATTAGACTTTCATTCATATGTATCATACAGATCCATGTCCTGCCAAAAAGTTTTTAAAGTATGGATGTATTCTGTGACTGAGTCTCCTCCTTGATAAATACTCGGCAGTTTGAGCTTCAATTCATACACTTGCGATTGGTTCCCCAGGTCTAAGTACATTTAAGTGATGCTATCCCATAGTTTCTTAGCCGTTTGGAAGTACATAACTGTGTTGAACTTTTTCAGTCATGGAATTTACAATCCATGTCATCACCATCGAGTTTTCGGCATCCCATACAACATACTGTGAATCTTTTTTATCTGGTATAACTTTGTCTCCTGTAATGTAACCAATTTTTCCTTGACCCCGAAGATACATGCAAACACTTTGGGACCACATGAGAAAATTTTCTCCATTAAGTCGAATTGTTGTAATTTGAACATTCGAGAAGTTATGAAGATCAGAACTCTTTGATAATACTATCTTATCTTCTGACATATTGAAATATTTAGTAACACCAAATAATAAAGATTTTTAAAAAGAAATAACCTAACAACACAAGAATTTGACTCTTACAGTTACCGGTCAACACGGAGAGTCGGACTATGTGGCAACTGACTTTAGACGAAGAATCGTTGAAGATTTTGTTGTAATTCTGTTTATTCACAAAAAATATATATTGATAAAATAATAAAGTAAATCCACTTTTGATAAATTCAAACCAATTAGTTGTTTCGCCAAAAAAGATATAAATAAAATATTAAAGAAAAAAAACTTTTGATAGATTCAAACCAATTTGTTGATTCACGCAAGTACTACCAACTTTTTATCACCCGTAAATAATCAAATGAGAAGCGGGTCAGTGCACGGATCGGTGGGCCAACATGTTGGTCGTCAGATCGGATCACGGGTCGTCAAATTCTGGGTAAGAACGCGAGTTGCTGGGGTCCCGTTTTTTATCCTTTTTTTCCGTATTTTTTCGCGAAAAAATAACAACTGCGATTGGGGAAGAAGACGACGATAGTGGATCGAATAGGCGTAGAATTCGCACCACAGGTTCACGTGAATGAGGCATTTGCTAAATATGGGTAAAGAAAACGCCTATAGAGCACAGATACGATCTGGAAAAGAATGTAGATGAACGTCCTAGGTTGCCGATGGATTAAGCTCGAGTAGCAAGAAGTCGAAGAAGCAAGAGAGGTAACGGTAAGACTTCGACTTTAGGGTTTTCTTTTAGCATTTTCGCTCTGATACCATGTCGATTTGGGAATACAAATAAGTCGTATTTCATTAATCGATATTTTCAAATGTATACAATGACCTCTTTAAATAGGAAGAACCCTAATCTAAATACGGCATAAATTACATAAGGTAAATACAAGAATTTACATTGGTAAATACAAATAAGGAAGGAATATTGATGAGACAAATCACATAATACAACAATATATATATATATATATATATATATATATATATAAAAGACTTTTTCCTCTTGTTATAGTTAATTATAAAAAATGGGTATTCTAACCCAAGTATGATACTTATTGAAAACCATTATTTTAATTTTCTTGTATTATAAATAAAATTAATGTTAAAATATTTATTGGGTCATGTACTTTGAAATTTGTTTTTTAAGATTTTAATCTTTATATTTCAAAAAGTAAATTAAATTGATTATCATACTATTTTTAAAAAAATAAAAATACTATTTTCTTCAATAATATTATAAAAGTGTTCACATTTGTTCTTATATTAAAATTACTGAACTAATTTGGACAAATATTAACTTCAAACCTAACCCAATGAACAATTTAAAGTTTTTTATTTTTATGTTGAGGAATCAAAGTTGGTCATTTGATTAAAATAAAACAAAACTCAAAGTAAAATAACGAAAATCATATCTTAACCTAAAACTAATAAATAGATTTAAAATTAATGTTATATAGGTAAAGTTAAGAAACTAAATTATGACAAAAAAGTTAAAGTATCATTTTTCTCCGTGAACTTTGAGGTTTAAGGTTTTATTATCCTCAAACTTTCAAATGTCGTATTTCATCATAAAAAAGAAATATGTACACACTTTAGTCTTTATTGTATTGATATATTATCGAGTCACATTGTTGAGTCAACTCTTTTAATATATGTATATAAAATAAGCTTCATGTTTATCATAGAGATCAATTTACAATTTTTTAAGTAAAATAAAACTGCATTAAATATATTGTCCGACACATATCATACATGCACCTCAAACACTGATTTTCAGTACACATCCTGTTATACCTATACTCCAAACACTGATATTCATTACACTTCCAATTATACCTACACCCTAAACACTAATATTCAGTACATCTTCAGTTATACCTGCACCCCAAACACTGACTTGCAGTATATCATCTGTCATACCTGCACCTCAAACACCGATTTTCTACAATATTATACCACCCTACAAAATGTTTATCATATCATATCATCCTGCAAAATCTTTACACTACAGCCAAACCACCCCCAAGTAATTAAGAGGTTTAAAATTCTTCATCTCTAAATCATATTTAGAGTGCAATTTAAACTTATTACCTTCTAGTTAAAGCCATAATAGATACCTAAAAAGACATTTTGTTCAAATTAGCATAAATGTAACTATTTCTTTCTTTTTTGAACTCAGCTATTGTAAGGTAAGGCTTTAAACAATCAATCTCTAAATTGGTAATTGGTGTCGTATTTTAATTTTCTTTTTCTTTTTTAATTTAACAATATCTAAAATGAAGGAATAGAAAGCTTAATTATCAAATCATACATTAGATTAGTTTAACTCAACTCTTGCCAATGTTTTGCTAGCTATGCTCAAAATAAAATCATACTCTTATAAATTCTCTAATAAATTGTAATATAATGACAAAATTTAAATTATGAGAACAGACATTTTTTGTTTTTTTTTAGATTATAACATTTGAGGATGAGGAAATTCAAACACATAACTCCCTGATCATTGAGTCTACATTAATGGTGTTGAGCTAGTGCTCTTGTCGGTAGAACAGACCCAATTGTTAAGCTAAATAAAGATCTCAAAAAAAAAAGCCCGAATTATCCCTTTCCGAATTGATTTCATTTGGGTCAATCCAAGAAATACGAGAATTGAATTGGGCTTCATTGCAAAAAGACCCAATCTTGCAATCCAGACCGCCATGAATGGACCATCCGACTCGATCCAATCGAGCTCGAGAAATTGAAGCTGTGCCCATGAACAAGAACAACAAAACAATCAACAATGTCTTGAGATAAGGATTTAAAGCCCCACCTTTTATTTCCCTCTTCCATCGTTGAATAGCTTCTTATCACTGTTTTTTTTTCTTTTTTTTTTTTTCTTTTTATGTTTCTCCTTCTTCCCAACATTGCAAACGGACTATTTCTGCGGTGCGTTGAGTTTTCTAGTGGTTTTGAGGTACAAAATTATGCCCTGTTCTCTAATGGGTCACTGCCCTCTTCTCATTGTTGCTTCTGTTTCAGGGGCTTACTCAATTTAATTCTGTTTTGTTCTTAAATTATCGGCTTTTAGCTTAGTTGCTTGGGGATTTTCGCATAAATTTGAATGTATATTCAGTTTGTTGTTTCTGGTTTGTTGGTTTATGGCAGTTGAGTTGGTCGGACTGATGAATTGGATTTGGGAAATTGTGTTCCATTGCTTGTGGTGGAGTGTCGAATTGTTTGATGCTTGAACGCATATGTAGTTTATCTGCTCCTAAATAGTTGGATTTTAGAAGTTTAATTAAGGTTTAAACTGTATTTGTTCAAGTTGAGAATTCTGGGATTGGGTATCTAAAATGTCAATCACAAGGATATTTATGTTGGATGAACTTTGAAGAGCTTTAATCTGCCAACTCATACAGCTGATTTCAAAGAAAACTTTCTGGAAATTTCTTCTTATCTGTGTGCTATCATTTTTATTGTTGAGTTAAGCTGGCAAACATTCTTGTTTTGGACAATATTGGGAGTGGGAGATTTGAAACGACAATTTCATGATTACTAGGTTATACATTATGTCACTGGAGCTATGCTCTTATTGGTCTGACAAGGCATTGTGTTATTAAATGAATTCTTGACTTAAGCTACCTTCATCAGTTTAGTTTAGCTTAGATGTTGAGTAGTTATGTTAATATGGCTCTTTAAAATTTATCTGGTTTATGTCAAAAGAGCTGAACTCTAGTGACATCATGTACAACTTAGTAACCAAGAGATTACAAGTTCAAAGCCTCCCACCCCAAATGTGGTTGAATTCAGGAAAAAAAAGTTATCTGGTTTACCTCTTGGAATTGAATAATTCTGATTTTGTTGTTTCAAAGTTGGATATTTAACTTTCTAAATGTCATTGGTTTCTTCATTAGTTTATATGAGAATGAAAATCTATGCTCTCTCTCTCTCTCGTGCTTACGCTATTATGTAGAATTTTCCAGTATAAATTATGCTGATGTTAATGTCTGCTGCAGTGGGAAGCAAGGGATGAAGAACTAACATGATAAAGGGGTCCTATCTACAATCAGAACTCTTTCTGCTGCATACACAATAACTATCTTGACTCAATATGATTTCTGCACTAAGTCCATCTTCTATCAGCAATGTTTCACTTGTTCCCATAGCTTCCCATACAAGGAAGAGCAATAGTTCAACCAGATTCAGCTTTTCAAAAAAACCAACCAAACATACACTTCATAACCAAAAGTTTCTTTTGCCGCTATCAACTTCGGTTAGGCTATTTCCAAATTGCAGTAAAAGCTTTTTTTGTAATCATGGCAGTAGAATCCCAATATTATCTGCCTCAGGAACTGATGTGGCAGTGGAGGAGTCAGATTCACCACTTTCTGTAGAAGAATCAAGTCAAACCTCAGAACTTTCGTCTAGCGCAGTCGCAACAAATGTAAAAGAACCTGTTAAATCAGATGATGGTACTGCTGATCCTGCACAGTCAAAACGTTCAAGACCTGCGAGGAAGAGCGAGATGCCAGCTGTAAATAATGAGGAACTTATTCCTGGTGCAACTTTTTCTGGGAAAGTGAGATCCATTCAACCATTTGGTGCCTTTGTTGATTTTGGAGCATTTACTGATGGCTTAGTACATGTATCAAGGTTGAGTGATAGCTTTGTTAAGGATGTTGCCAGTGTTGTTTCTGTTGGACAAGAGGTGAAAGTGAAATTGATTGAAGCAAATGCTGAGACCGGACGAATTTCTCTCTCGATGCGTGAAGGTGATGAAAGGAAGGAATCTTCTGCTATCAATGATAAACCTGGTGGGCCTGGCAGAAAGAGTTCTCCAAAAGCTAGAGGGCCAAAGAGGGATGAGGTGAAAAAGAACTTCAAGTTTGTGAAGGGGCAAGATTTGCAGGGCACAGTAAAAAATATTACCAGGTCTGGTGCCTTTATATCTCTTCCGGAGGGAGAGGAAGGATTCCTCCCCAGTTCAGAGGAATCCTTTGAAGGTTTTGGGAATCTTATGGGAGGCTCGACATTAGAAATTGGCCAAGAAGTCGATGTTAGGGTGTTGCAGATTGCAAGAGGACGGGTAACTTTGACCATGAAAAAAGATGAAGACAATAAAACGGACTCTCAACTAATTCAAGGGAAAGTTTATGCTGCAACAAACCCCTTCTTGTTAGCATTTCGTAAAAACAAAGATATTGCTACATTTTTAGATGAGAAGGAAAATGCAGAGGAAGCAGCTAAAACTTCTGTGGTACAGAAGGTTACAGAAATAGTAGAAGGAATAGTTGATGCAGACCAGACTGTAGCTGATGATTCCACCAAAGTGATAGATGAGGTAATAAGCAACGACAAGGAGGAGGAAAGCCGGCCTTCTTTAGTCGATGAAGCAGTTAAAGTTGACGAGCCTGCAAGTTCAGCTGATTCATCTACTGTGACTCAAGATGACTTGGAAAGCACAATATCTAGTTCAGACAATATGGTGGATGGTGCAAGTGTAATTGATACCACTGAGAAAGAAGCAGTAGAAAATTCTGAAGTAAAGTCTTTAGAAGAAGAGCAACCTGAAAAGGTCCAGGTGGTTGAGGCTGCTCAACCTATCGATGGACCCGAGACTGATGAGAAAGTAGTCACTCCTGATGGTGAAGCCAACAATTTAGTAGCTTCAGAAAGTCCAGCTAGTGAAGAGGTTGTAGCTAGTGAAGACAGTGTTGTTACAGAGAAAGAAAGTGAGCAAGGACAAAAAGATTTAGAAAATAAAATTGTTTCTGCTTCTCCATCTGAAAAAGAAGAGGATAAACCAGAATCCGACTCAAACGGTAGCATCATGAGCTTAGGCATCATTCCTGAATCATGTTAAAATTTTCAATGCGTTAATTATAACTACGTAATTATGAGGTTGGGTATTTAATTTTGGATTTAGCTCCATTCAGATAACTAGAGCTGAAAACTGAGGAGCCAGTATATTTTAACTTGTTTGGACAAATCTTTCCTTAGACTATTGCCTTAATCTGTCATTCGGACAGATGCGACATAAGGGTGAGGCGTTTTTGGAAATGATGATCTGTATTTGCAATAACACTAAATAATTTATAGAATATTGTGCTGTCATTAACTGTATTAACTAAATCTAAATGATTAATTTCCTTCAAGCTGTTTTAGTTCAGCATCAAGGGTTTGAATGTTTATTCTCAAGCATTCACTCTTTTAAGACGTGGAATGGTAACTGGATGAAATTCTAATCTTTCTGGATACTCAACTGAGGATCAAATCCAATCTTCTGTAGGTCAATCTAGTGAAGAAGTTGCTGAGAGTCCAGTTGATATTCAGGCATCTGCTGGAAACCCTGAAGTTCTCTCCTCTGCACCAGTTTTAGAAGAAAAGATCGAAGCCGTTCCTGAGAACAGTGCCGCTCCTTCAATAGAAGTTGCCCCAAAAGGTTGTTTATGTTTCATATAGATTATCCTTTTTATTTCTTGCAAATCCAGTTTATTTGAAAGTCATTACTTAGACTTAACATCATATGGAAGAAAGAAACTATTTGGTCAATTTTGGTTTGAGTTGTAATACATGAGATAACCAATAATCACTACCGAATTTAAAAGGGTGTATGTATAATTCATTTTACTAATTTGTAGATCGTGGTGTGATTTATTTCTTCTATCTGTGATCATCCTTTATGAACTTTAACTTTCAAAGTGTAAGAAACTAGCCTTGGATTTTATATCATATATTTGAAATTTTGAACTATTCATGTTTTCATACAAGACATGTGCTCTGTTACTTGGGAGTCACTTTGTTTTTTCTCTTTTAAAAAATTAACTGCAATTTCAAGAGAATTAAAATGAATTTGATTCCAAAAATAAGGATGGTTCGAGATATGTGTGCTCATTTTATGCTCAAAACTTGTATTAGTACGGTCATAAAAACCGAAATAAAGAATATTCATGTAGTTCAATCTAGACGAATTACTGGTATTGCTAATGAATATTTCATTTGATCTCTTAAGTTGACTTTACTTGATATTGATGAATGTTATCTGTTAGGACTATATGAGAGAATTAGTAGTATAATAGTAATGGGTATTTTGGGAATTAGTTAGAGCATCTTTATTATAAATAGATGGGATAGGAAACCATCATGGAGTGGCCTAGTGGTCAAGAGAGTTTTAAGTAAATAAGAGGTGATTGGTTCAATCCATCATGATCACCTACTTAGGAATTAATTTCCTACGAATTTCCTTGACATTCAAATGTTGTTGGGTCAAGTAGTATGTCCTATAAGAATGGTTGAGGTGCGCATAAGCTGGCCAAGAGATACTCTAGGATATTTAAAAAGAAAAAAAAAAGATGGGATAGAGCTTGTAGAAGATAGGTATGTTTCGGTGAAGACAGTCCTTGTGGATTGTTGATAGGGAGACATAGCCATATTTGGACTCTCACATTATCCACCTACAAATAGCTTCTCATTTGTTCTTTGAATTTCTCGTGTGCTGCAGCTGTGATATCACCAGCTTTGGTAAAGCAGCTACGTGATGAAACAGGAGCCGGAATGATGGATTGCAAAAAAGCACTGGCGGAGAGTGGAGGCAACATTGTTCAAGCTCAGGAGTTCCTCCGAAAGAAAGGTTTAGCGAGTGCTGAAAAGAAAGCTAGCAGAGCCACAGCTGAAGGAAGAATAGGTTCCTATATTCATGACGGTAGGATCGGAGTCCTAATAGAAGTAAACTGTGAAACCGATTTCGTCTCAAGAGGTGATATCTTCAAGGAGTTGGTTGATGATTTAGCAATGCAAGTTGCCGCATGCCCTCAAGTACAATATGTGGTGACTGAAGATGTGCCAGAAGAGATCGTGAACAAAGAAAGAGAAGCCGAGATGCAGAAGGAAGATCTTTTATCAAAACCAGAGCAGATCAGGTCAAGAATTGTGGAAGGGCGGATTGGGAAGAGACTTGAGGAATTGGCATTGCTTGAACAACCATATATCAAGAATGATAAGGTGGTTCTAAAGGATTGGGTGAAACAAACTATTGCAACCATTGGAGAAAACATGAAGGTTAAGAGATTTGTGAGATACAATCTCGGAGAAGGCTTGGAGAAGAAAAGCCAAGATTTTGCTGCTGAGGTGGCAGCACAGACAGCAGCTAAACCTGCGGCAACTCCAACAATAAAAGAGGAGCAGCCGAGTGTAGAGGAAGCGAAAGAAACTGTTCCCAAGTAAGTGGCGTTCCCCTAACATATCATTTGCTGTGAGCTCTTCTTTTATTTTTCATTCTTGTCATGATCTTTTTGTTTCCATTTTTAGTTCTTAAGATTAGGAATTTTTCCATGTGTGTAGTAAATTAAATGAGTTGGCATTCTTTTCAAGTGTTGTTAATGTCAATGCTGTCAAAAGAAGCTGAGCTCCCGTAGCAACTTGTATGAACCAATAACTATAAGGTTATGGGTTCGAATTCTCCCACCTTCGATTATTGTTGAATTGAAAATTAAAAATTTAAAAAATAGTGTCAATGCGGTATTGCAGGCCTGCAGCTGTTGCCATTCCTGCAGCCCTTGTTAAACAACTTCGAGAAGAGACTGGAGCAGGAATGATGGACTGTAAGAAAGCCCTTGCTGAAACTGGTGGGGATCTAGAGAAGGCACAAGAGTATTTAAGAAAGAAAGGCCTCTCGAGTGCCGATAAGAAATCTAGTCGTCTAGCAGCGGAAGGAAGAATTGGATCCTACATTCATGACTCACGTATCTGTGTTCTAATTGAAGTTAACTGCGAAACTGACTTCGTTGGGAGAAATGAAAGATTCAAAGAGTTGGTTGATGACCTCGCAATGCAGGTCGTGGCATGCCCGGAGGTGCAATACGTGTCTATAGAGGACATTCCAGAAAGCACTGTCAAAAAGGAAAGAGAGATTGAGTTGCAGAGGGAAGACCTTCAGAAAAAACCAGAGAACATGAGGGAGAAAATCGTTGATGGCCGCATTTCGAAGAGGCTCGGAGAACTTGTGCTTCTAGAACAACCTTTCATCAAGGATGATAGTATTTTGGTCAAGGATTTGGTAAAGCAAACTGTTGCTGCTCTTGGTGAGAACATAAAAGTTCGACGATTCGTTCGTTTCACCATCGGCGAGACAGTTGCAGGTACGGACGAGAAGACTGAAGCATGATTGAAGAAAAACTATATATCGGGCGTCAAGAGCGAAGCTAGGCATTGAGCCATGGTAGCAGTACAGAAGAATATGAAGCCAAGGTAAAACTGTTTTCATGCCAAAAAACTTGCATATTCATTTTCCTCTCTTTTTTGGTAGCCAAGAGTTGAGTTTACTAAAGCTGCTTTGTATTATTTTGTTCTGAGAGATGATAAAGGCTTCATTCATATTATTTTCTGTATTTTAACTAATCTGTTGAGGCATTTCTGAATGATCATATTCATTAATTTCATTTCAAGTGAATTGTTCCGCAGCTTCTCAGTAGGGTAAAATTAAATGGCATTAAAAAAGAAATCAAAATCTACTTGAAACAAACTTAAAAGATTGAATATATAATATCACCTATTTTCGTACTTTTATCTTGAATCAATTTCACTTTAGGTCGTGTTCGGACTTTGAAGAAACAAAAGCGATGAAATTCACCGCTTGTTTGGACTTAGTGGTGAAAAAGACCGCTCCAAACCACCCGACAATCGCTCGTATACTCCTAATTTATTTAGATCTTGTACCTAAAAATATAGAAACTACCTTGAAATTAAAGGTCTAAATGTATAATTTACTTATAATAATATCAACAAAAAAATTTTTTTGATAAAAACTTAAAAAAGTTACAACCTATTGAAACATTTTGATGATATCAAAGTAAACATTAAAAACTTCAATTGGCAAAGTAGTTGTGAGGTCCGAGTTTGAATCTTGGGAAGGGATTAGATGAAGACTTTGAACTAAACCCTAACCTAGCAAATTTTATTACAATCACTTTGCTTGCATTTTTTATTATTTAGTTTTATTTCTTATACTTTCCATAAAACTCGAAGTTTTTTTTTTTTTTTATAATTCAATAAAAACTCAAAGTTATTTCATATGATAAGTTAAGTTCGAAGTAAATTTAAATAAAATCGGTACAGTAATGAATAATAATATAAATAATTTCAACTTAAGAAATAACACGTTAAAATTTTATTTCTAAAATATATCTTTACAAATATACATTTGATTAGAAAAATGAGCTAATAATTTAAATAGCAGTCACTTGTTTTTTATTCAACACGGTTAACAGTACTAAAATATATATATGAAAATAAAATTGATACAGTGCACAAGAGAAAAGTATTGTAGAATTTGTCATTTGGAGGCCAAGGGGGGGAAGCAGTAGGCAAATATGAAGGGTGAGGATACACTTGTAATAGAAAACAAACCATTTACAATACAAAGTAAAGTGTAGCAACAAACAACAACCAAAGTAAAATCACAAAGAAGAAGGGGAGGGGCAAACTAAGAAACATGTTAATCGTCCTATCGAGAAAATCGTCTTTTTGCTAAAAAATAAGTTATCTTCATACATCAACTCCCAATATTTAGAACTCATGCACAAAGAAGATCAATATTCAGTATAGATTCCCCCGATGAATTCCAGCACGCAGATTATATGTTATCGTCGGACATCATTCGCTCTAACGTGCATGATCGATGCATCGGATAGCAAACGTGTTCGCTAGTTACGGTTTTTGCACTTCTCCATGGCCCTTGGAGCTGCAATAGAAAGATAGAAAAGGCCAAACTTTTACTAAGAGAAAGACATTTGTCTCTTCTTTTTCTGTTGACATTTTATTCTGATTCCATCTTTATATTATATTGCTCCATCAATATCACGAATTAGCATCTTTGTAATGAAATGGCCAAAGCATCAGATTATAATGAACTTTGTGAAAAGATCCGATCATAATGGAATTTAAACTAATATGTTTTTATTTGTTGGATCTTTTTCTTTGGGAGTGGGGGGGTTAAACTTTATGAAAATGAAAGATGCCAAGTAATTCTGAGAAAAAGACTTTTGAAGTGGAGAGATAATGATGTTAACTAACTAAGAGAGCACTGAACAAAGGACCATATTCTCAAAGCTAATAATCATGAAGATGAAATCCCACTATAACTTGTCTGAATTAAATTTCACATCAATGAACAACAAAATTAAGAAATTATTAAAGTCCATAACACAGCATACCTAACCCAATAGCCTCTGAACTCTTCATGATCCTCATCCTTGTGCAAGATTCGGTGAACATCCTATTATGAATCAAGAAAAAATTATTAATAAAATGAAGCCTTCTTTTGGCAGTCATTTAGAGATTAAAACAGCAAGAATTTTTTTAATGTTCAAATAAATACATGTGAATAAATCAGTCGAAAAAACATCTCTCTACTAACACATGATGAGGTGAAGTAAACAACAAAAGATTATAAATTAAAGTCTGGATGAAGGAAAGAAAGTAAACTACAGTGATGTTGATTTATTTGGTATGTCCCAATTTGAACTTTAACTTCAATCAAAGAGGGTCTTGGAGTCTAGAAGTGATGGGTTTAATTCATGGTGATCACTTATCTAAAAATTAATTTCTAGGGCTTTCCTTGCCATCAAATGTTATAGAATTGTGAGATGTGTCTCATGAAATAGTTTAGGAGAGCATAAGCGAGTCCGGACACTCATGGAATAAAAAATTTGATCAAAACGACATGAACAATTTTCTCGAAGATCATGAGGGGAAAAGAAGGTTGAATAAGTCAGCTTGCAGCAAAGCTACTTGTAATGAAGATTTCTCAAATAATGGTTACCAAAGTGATTTCGAAGCCTTAGAATTGGATTAATGCATCCCAGTTCGAAGTTGTTAATGAACTGCAACTGCAATAGAGCTACTTTAAGGTAACTCAAATGAGTGATAATGAACTTACTCCCATGGAACATCACCAACGAGCATCCAATCCCCATCCTTGTCTTCATAGGTGAGTACATATTCAGAGCCATGGAGCAGATCCATCAATCGACTCTCGTTTAATGCTTCCCGGTGTGGCACTCCGTTGGAGCCACAATGACCTGACATAATAAATGAAGCCATAGCAAAGAAAAAGTCACTTCTAATTGAAAAAGAAAAAAACCAATTCAACCTAGAGTAAGTGAGCAACATAAATGTTGAGACATGACCGAAAAGCCAAGAACTCCATGACCCCAAAACACAAACTTGATTTCATTGTTAATCCTATGTCCCATTACAATTGCCTTCAGATATATTCTCCACATGAATTCATTCCTTTCAAAAAGTCTTCGGGCAGCTAGACTCTAGAGACACGGGATTCTCCAAATTAAGCTTACCCCAAGAATTCTCTACATGAATTCATCAAAAGCCAAATCTAAAACATCCCTATTCCTGGAATTGCTTGTGATCGAACCATGGAAGCGATGCAATATAAGCATACGTGTCAAGGGCAGGAGTTATTAACACTACGAAATAAGCCAAGATCCTTAGGACATGGATAAGCTATAAAAAGCATACCAATTGTGAAGCTGCTGAACATTTTCTCCAGGGCCGACGAGAGGTCTGCATACCTTCCATAGGTTTTCAGATCCACCTTCCTAAGGTACGGTGCGCCATCCATACTTACCTTGACATAAAGGCAACCTGATCCCAACTTACCGTCTGCATCATCAGTCTCTTTAGGGGGTTGTGTTGACATTGAATTCTTACGGAAAGATCGAATGGGAGGCCATCCTACAACTTGTGCCCTGTAACAGAAAGATTTTAAGGAATTAGGGACTACATTAGAATAAAAAAATCCAACACAAAATCGTTATCAAGGTAGGGAAATTAAAAAAGATATTTACATGACAAACATTGAAATTCAAACGAAACAACCAAGCCAAAAAATCTTGATAGAAATCTGTTGGAATTTATTACTAAACAATCACAAATTTGGTGGATGAAGGGTCAGAAAGAAGAGACATCCTGAAATGCTTACAAGCTTGGACCGACCAAAACCAAAAGAATTATATGCAAAGACAACATAGTTTGTAGCATAAAGGGAAAAGGAAAACCCAGAATCCTGGATCAGCCTCTAGTTCTTAATAGAGACAAAAAACATCTGATAGTCAATCAAACGGTTCACTTTTTCTTTGCTCCAAAAGGTTACAGTCATCGAAAACTGGCTACAACTACACGATTGGATTCACAAACCCACGATTGTCATTCAAATCGGAGAAGAAGCTATAACGATGGGAAAGAAACTGATTTTGAACAAGCAGAATCTAGTCGCCAAAAGAGCAGAGCTCCAAAGGGTTCAAATCCCCCATCCCCAATAGTTGTTGAATTCAAAAACAAGCAAGAGTTGAAGGAAATGGAAGAAGACATACTTGGCTGCAGGTGGAGAAAGCTGAGGCTTCTCCTCATGCAATTGCTTTGGAGAAATACCATCTTTAGCACCAGAAACAGCTGAACCAGATGGTTGAGCCTTATTCTCAACAACTCCTCTGGGGGAAAACAGGCCTCCATTTTTAGTGGAATCAGCTTCAGACCCAGCAGAACCGGGCAGAACCCACTTGGCAGAAGCTCTATCAATGGCTACTGAGAAACCCCTCTTAGCCCCAGAAACAGAGCTTTTAAGAGGGTACCCATTATTGTCCTCATGGACATCATCCCTCACCGGTGACTCCGACCCAGGCAAGCCCAACCTCAGCTCAGTAGCCTTAAGGTTCAACCCACCATTATTTCGTCTATCAGAAGATTTTTCAGAGCTTTCCAGAGAAGGAACAGACTCTGTTAACCCTATGTAATCATGTTCTAATGGAATAGACATCAGAAAAACTTGAAACTCAAGAGCAATACACAAAAAAGCATGGGGGGAAAATCACAACAACAAGAACAACAAGATGAGAAGATTAAAAAACTTCTTCAAGATTGTTAGATTAGACCCACTTAGGTTCTTTCAAGAGGGAAAGAAATGAAGGGAAAATCAAAAGCAACAAGACTAAATAAATAAACAAACAAACAAGCAGAGGCACAATGGTAAAGAAAAAAGAGAAACCATGGAACAGTATGATTCTTTGTTTAATAATAAAAAAAATTTATTTGATGTGCTTCTTTTCAGGATTTGTTTTGATTTCAATAATTCAATGTACCTTTTTGTGGGTAACCACCCCGACAAAGCACAGAAAGTCTCCATCCAGCTTTTCCCCAATTGCCCTTTTTTTCTTTAATCAAAAAAGAAAAAAAATTATTTCTCTGTGCTATGTTTGTTTTGCCTTTTTCTTCATCGTCATCGCTTCAAACGCTAACCTGCGCCAAGCGACAGCATTAAACAGAGAGAAAAATTGAAAGCAGCGTAACACTGGGAAATGCGGAAAAGGATAGGACGGGGCAGATTTTCTCGGATTTTCAAGCCCAATGTGCAGAAATTTAAAAACCCCTATACCAATTTTTCGCTAGGGTTTATGATTTGGGCCGATTTGTTGGGGTTTTTTTCGCAATGTCGTGGAAAGTGAGAGAATTTTGAGAAAGCTGACATGAACGTACACACGGCAGACATATAAAATACAAACTCTAACCTGCAAAGCTTCTTCTGAATCTGAATTTTCCTTTTGAGACGAAAAATAAATTGAAATCAGAAGAATCAGAGGTGGGTTAGGGTTAGGGTTAGGGTTAGGGTTTGAAACTGAAAAGCAATTTTGTTTGGTTGGGTAATTGAGAACCCACCTCTGTAAACTTCTCTGTCTCTTCTTCTTCGTTCGAGTTTGTGAAGTTTTTGTTTTGCCATTTCAGAATTTCTTTGTTTCTATTTTAAAAATTAAACATTTTTACTCTCAATATTTTAATAATAGTTGCCTTTTTTTATAGTACAATTTGGACACACTTCAAAGTAATATAACTCTCAAATTGATAAAAGATAAATATAAATTTTGAACTCTAGCGTGTGATTTTGAATTCGATTAACTCAAAAAAAGAGAAAACATGTCACGGACTCTTTTAATAATAATGATTACTTTTAATTGTTGAAATAACAAAATTGTTTGTTGAATTAGTTAATATAGACTAAAATAATTATTATATTAATTTTAAATTTTAATATATTAATAAAGTAATTAATTTAAAGTTAATTTAATTTTTTTACAAAAAATAAGTATAAAAGTAAATAAAAAAAAAACCAAAATTAAAGTGGATATTATTGAAACATTAAAGGTAAAAGTGTTTAATTTTGAAATTTATAGATCAAAGTGACTCAAAAGTAATTTTTCCTCATTTTTATTTATTTAATAATATTTTAGGAAAATATTTATTGAAATTGTAATAGGATGATTATTAAATCATAAAACAATTTTAGCTCTGATTGACAACGTAAACAAAATATGAATGAACTAAATGGTGTTTTTTTTTCAAAGAAACTAACGTAAAATGAAAATAATTGATAGTGGTCAATTTTTTTTAGTGTATAAGCATAACATTTTTTTTTTAAGGGAAAAAAATTAAGAGGAATATCGGTGAATAAACATAGCATTTTTTTAAAAGGGAAACAATGATCAGTGTGTTATACCAATAAGTTGCAATTTTTATTCGTGTGGTCCATTCACTTGAAACTCCATGATTAAGCATGCCAATTATGAATAATCTTATATTAAAGAAATAATAATAATAATAATTTTTAAAAAAAAACCTATATTTTTCTTTTTTCAATTAAAAAAAACTAAGAAAATTGTTCATACCCATGTTAGTTTGAAATTAACTCATAAATTAATTTTTCATCCTTTTGAAAGAAACTATAGAACTTGTTTTTTTTAGAGTAACTATAGAACTTGTTTAGATCGGTCAAATCTGCAATTAAAAATACATGAAACATCACATTCTTCATGAAGATGTATGGATTATTTCTTTCAATTAAAAAAAAAAAAAAACTTTTTTTTTCTATACATACGAAGTTCAAAGTAGTTTATAAAAATAAAATATAATCCAAACTAAAAATAGTGGAGATTACTATCATTTAAACTACCTAAAGAGTGAATGACACATTAATTTCATTATTTAATGATAATTATTAATATAGTTTTGAATTCTTGAAAGAGCAAAACTTTCATACACATAAATATGTACATAAACTTTATATTTAGTATATGTGACACATTAAGTGCCACATAAATTTATTCTACAGGCAAAAATATTTAAAAAGAATTTATTTTCGTGGCATCTCCAAATATATAATTTTTCTATACATTCAAAGGGTAGAAAAGTTTTGTTCTTGCCCCCAATGAGAACTTGACAATCCAATTTTATATACAAAACGTTGGGGCCGTAAGTATTGATCCATCGATGATGCTTATTTAAAGTCATTGATTCAAAATTGTTGATTTAAGTCAAATAATGATAATGATTGACATCATACTTCTAAAAGCTACTGATTAAAGTTTATCCATAGTCTATCTAATAGAATTATATCAAGTATCATTAATTAAAGATATTCATATAAGTGAATAAATAATAATAATAATAAATAAATATAATGTTGAGAATTTTGTTAAATGTACTTGGATAGAAAAGTATAACAAATGTAAGTAGAGTTCACGAACATTTATATAGATCAACACATTTTTAATTAGTATTATTGATTCATTTCAGTCATTATATTCGATTATATGCACGGATGGGGTACAAAAGAAAATGAACTAGTAAGTAATTAATTGGTATTTTTGAAATGTAAACGTACAACTATTATTCCAACTTAAAAATAAAAATAAAAAATAAATAAACTAAACAAAACAAAAATTTGAAAATTAACAAAAAAAAAAAACTTCCAAATATTTATTTTGATTTATGGGATTTATTTAAGATTTATCTACTTTTTTGAAACTATGTATAGAAAATGTATGTCAACATGAACAGTACTCTAATGATATTTTGATCATGAGATTTAAGGTTCGATCCCCTTCCCCCAATGTATTGAATAAAAAAAAATGCATAGAAAATTTAAATAAATACAAATTTTAAATTTAAAAATTAAAAACAAAAAAACCACATAGTTATGGAAGGAGCTACATTATTAAAAGAAATAAAATAATAAAAAAATTGAAAACGCGACCATTGAAATTTTTTATTCAATTAACTATTTTAGGAATTAAATTATAAGTGTTAAAATCATAAAAATTGAATTATAATTTTCTTCCAAACTCATAATTTAACCATCAATATGTCACATTTGATTTGTATAATAAATATAGGATGTTGTTTTTTTACAGCGAATATAATGATTTTTTTTTATTGAAAGAAATAAAATAGGATGCTGATTTTTCCCAATGTAGGCAAAAGGAGAGGGAAAGAAAAAATAATAATAATTAAAATAAAGTAAAGAGAGAAGCGTGGGGAAAGGATGGGTTGGTGGGAGACAAAACGGCGTTATGTTCTGAAGTGGACGGCACTCACAAATCCTTTCCCCCACCACTATCCCCGTTATCCTCCACCCCACCCAATAACATTAATTTCATTTTCTTTAATTCAATATTAATTGAAGGGAATGACTAAAATTAATGACCTAATTATGAGTACCCACCGTATGTCGTATTTAAAGATGATTTAGATCGAGAATTTACTAAAAAAACGACATACAATCAATTTTTTGTAATTATTCAAAATAACTCATTATTTTTACTATTCAAAATAACTCCTCATTTTTTATCATTCATTTATATTTTATCATTTCTATCAACTCATTTCTAGTCATTGATTTTTCACTCCTTATAATAATTCATTTTTAACCACAAATTTCTAATCATTTTTTAACTACTCAAAATAACTATTTATTTTAAATTCACATTAAAACAAATTTTTAACTCTAACTCATTTATATAAAAACTAAATCCAAACGATTTTTTGACTTTAATTCTCAATTTCTAACTATTCAAAATAAGTCTTTAAAATAATTCTTTAAACCAACTCCTCATCTAAACACCTTCTTACATAATTCTTTTTGTTCTTTTAATATTTAAACTATATATTTTTTTTAGTATAACAGTATTTAGGATAAAAAAATTTATATATGTGAAAAAAATGCATCTATTGATAATATATAGACTAAACCAAACCAATGTTATTCTAATTTTTTTTTTTTAGAAAAGGAAAGAAAGAGTTCCTTCCATCTTTTTTCATTTAAGATAGTACCTTCCACTATTATTTGGCATCTGTTAATGGATGCCTTCTCTTTGTCATATAGTCAATAAATGAAAAAGGTAATTAATT
>JBBMKA010000009.1:10626274-10636904 GCA_037833695.1 Sechiopsis laciniata | reverse complement strand
ATATAAAAAGCTTTCCAACTTTCTAAAATAGAATGATTTAAAAAAAAAAAACTTTCTAAAATAGAATGATCCAATGTGAAGTATTAATAAACTATTTTAGACATAAAATTCGAAACCCAACTTAGAATATTAATTAAAATGTAACAAGTTCCTCAAGCAACCAAATTTGTCACACCTTATGAAAATACATGGTCTGAGATGCACATAAATCAAAAAAAAAAAAAAAAGCAATTTAAGACTAGTAATCAATTGGACTTTTTGTTTTTAGTTTTTAAAAATTAAACCTAAAACTATTACTTTAATGTATGATTTTCTTATTTAATCAATTAGATTTTACCTATAATTTTAAAAATCAAGCCGAAATTTAAAAACAAAAATTAATAGATTCCAAAACTTACTTTGATTTTTGGAATTTGATGAAGATTTAGATACTTCATTAAAATTAAAAAGAAAATCTTAATTTTTTTTTTTTTTTTTTTTTTGTAAGAATGGATTTAAATTTAAAATTTAAATGGCTATAATCAAACAGAACCTAATAAACACGAAACGGTTTTTAGTTATTGAAATGAAATTCGAGATAGAAAGGGAGAGAGAATATTGAGGGAGAGAGTGAAGACAAGGAGGAGAATGTTAGTTCTTTGTTTGTGTTTATGGTCGGACATAGGAGAGAGCCAAAGGAAAAAAAGAATAATATTGGTAAATTAGGGAGGGACTTTTAAATGTAAATAGAAGAAAAGTAGAGGAGAAGGATGTAATAAACTAAAAGACAGGACGCCTCCGACAAAGATTTTTTAGGTACGGACAAAACACTGCCCCACACACCAGTCCTTAAACTACTCTAACCGACCTTGTGAACTTCTTACTTTAGAAGTGATTTCGGTTCGATTTTTGTCAGTTTTGTACAAAAATGACAATCGAACTAATATCTTTGGTTTTAAAAAAAATTGATCCGATTTAATGTCCAATAAAATATACAACTATTGGTTCGGTTTTTAATTGGTTCGATTTGATTTTGGATCCGATCCGATGTCCAATTTTTTTTTTTTAATATATCAAAAACATTTTTCATAAAAAAGAAAAAAAAAATCACAAACAACAATTTTTTTAAAAGTTAGAAGTATTTTTTAACTTATTAAAAATTGTGTAAGAATGTTTTTTACTTGAAATAAATGTGAATTAAGAAAATTTTCAAGACTTTAAGAAATCATGGATGAAAGATGACTTTATATGACTTGTTGACAAAATATAATATATATATATATATATATATATATATATTTCAGTTTAGCTCAGTTTTTATTGATTTTTTTAAATGAGAGTCGGAATCGATCCAATATTTTTCGGTTTTTTCAAATTACAAACCGATATGTCTGATTTTGTACTAAAAAATCGATCCGATCCATTGGATTGGATTGGTTCGGTTTTTTGTTGCCCCCTACCCTATTCTACTCGATTCAACGTCGTTTTAGTTTCCCTCTAGCTCGGTTTTTGTTTATTTATTATTATTTTTAATATCTGGTACTTTACACTTTCTTTGTTTCTCATTTCATACTGTGTGAGCATGAGAATATCTGTAATTTTAACTTAACATTCAAATGTGTTTCTATGAAAGATGAATTTTTTTTATTAAAAAATGGTGAAAATACGCAAAATTTTCAAATTGATTGTAATAATATGATTTGAGTTTATGGTCGATACATTTTTTTTACTAGGTACTATGATGTGTTTCTAGGTTAAACATTATATTCATTTTTTTTTTTTTGGAAATCAACATTACTTATATTTCAATGGAACATCTTATTCATTTTGTTATTACTCTGGTTGATATAATTAAATCTATCTCAACTCATCATCATAATATTTTAGAGTTATCAGAATAGCAAATTTTTAGTTCAAGTCTTGAATTGTTAATATAATCAAATTTATCTCAACTTATCAAGTTACTCTTTTAGATTGGTTAGTAATTTTATAATAATTCTAAAAGATATTCTCTTACAATCTTTTTATTGTTCTCTTGTTTTCTAATGACATGCATATTTAGAGAAGACAATTATTTGTGTTGTTGTGTTGATTCTGCAGTTTATGAGATTTTTTTTTTTTTTTGACAAAATAAATAGTAGCTTGATTTGAAGGTTTTTTTAAAATTAAATCTTTTAATTTGGTGACATGTGTAGTAGGCTTTCCTTTTCAATTTGGTTGGCAGTTTTGTTGTATATCTTCAAAATGTTTTGAATGACTTAGTTTTTTGGTTTTTTGATAAAATTTTAAATGAGTTAGATGGATGAGAATGATCAAATGAATTTAGATTTACTACCTTTTTTTTTTCGATATTTACATTTACTAGCTTTTTTCATAGTAATTTATTCTTAAAAAAGATATTACCGTTAATCCCCTAGTTCCAAAAATTAATAAAACAGTCCAAAAATTATGATTATTTAAAAAAATTATATGAAAGTATGTAGGCCGCACAAGTTATTGTTTTAAAGGCCAAAATGAACCTATTTTAACTGACATTTCGAATGTATTAAAAATTACGAGATTTATAGTTCGAGTACCTTAACTTCGTAGGTAGTGCTTCAACCAAAAATAAAAATAGTAGACCCATCAAGATTTTGGAAATTGAAATCAACCCACTCTCTTGATTTTGACCTTCATCTTGAAAACTGTAGTTAATTTGATCCTCTCTTAATTTCTCCATTTCCATCCTCCACAAATTTCCATCAAAATATCAAATCAATTACTATTTTTTGAATAATATCAAATGACTAACTTGTAATCTTATTCTTTTTCATCTATAATAATGAATCAAATCTCTAACTCTAAATGAAATAGCAATTGGGAAGATATTCTTGTGATAATATGCTGGCTAGCTAGCATACATATATTTTCAATACAAGACAAATGTAACCATGATTATGAAGTCATGTTATTTAAAGTAATTGCCAAACATTCCCTATGATGACAACCTTAGGGTTAATTTAAAAGCTATGTTTACATATTTAGGCACAACTTTCAGATTAATTATCATGGTGTATCCAAAGTAAGATAAGTAATAAAGTAAATTTAATATCATAGATCTCAATTTTGATCAGCTAATTATTATTTGGGTAGTTTTCTTTTTCAAACTCATTCTTAAAAAAGAACTTTAAAGAATAAAAAGATTCAATAAATTATGAATTAAATTCATGGTAGCCACCTATTTTAAGAGGTAGCTAGGTTTTTTTAACAGAAAAATATTGTAGGATTAATTAAAAATAGTTGAAGAGTGTAAGTTGTACGAAACACACTTACAAATATCAAACAAAAAAAATAACACTATTTACCCCTAGTGTGGGTTTCTTTCCAAAATAAATTAAAAAGAGGTATCTTTTAGTGTAAATAATGAAATTTGATGCATATATGATAGCATCTAGGAAAAGTTAGGAGACTAAATGTAGAATTGATATGACGAAAAAATGTAAGGTGAAGAATGATGGGATTCTTGTATACTCAAAGTCAGTCTACAAAAATCCATATTTTTGGTTTTTCTAAATTTTATGGGAATTGTTAACAGTACCTTTCTTCCCCCACACAGCTTTGAGAAAAAGTAAAGCAGAAGAAAAAGTAAAGGAAAAAAAACATAAAAGACAGGTTAAAAAAAATAAGAGAAAAAGCAAAACAATAAAGAAAGAAGGAAAAGAGAGAGAAAGACAGAATATAAAGATAAAGTTTCTCTCTCAAACTCTATGATTATATTATTCAAATTCTCTCTTAAAAAATGACTTGATCTTACCCTACTTATACTTGGGTAGGAGCAAAAATTCAGAATTTCCTTTGCTAATTGGCTTTGTTTTGCTTCACCTCCATTTTTTTCAAAAGAAGATCAAGCTGTGAAGAACAAGAAGAAAAAGATTGGTTTTTTATTTTGGTTTTTTTTTTGGTAGCTATGAATAGAGGGCTTTTGCAAAGCTCAGTTATGCAACAAATGATGGGTTCAGAAAACCCTAGCTGGTGGAATATGATGAATAGTGGCACCATTAGAACAACGACCACTCAACAAGCTTCTCCTAATTTCTTATCTCCTAATAATAATAATAATTCTCCCAATTTTCTTTTCCCTCATGCTTCTCTTCCTTTTCCTTCTAATTTGTACCATGATATTGCTCAAGATCAGCTTCCAGAATCTTGGAGCCAACTTCTCTGGTAAATTTCTCTCTAACCCTACTTTAATTTCATCTTTTGTTCTCTCTTTTTTTAATGATTTTATTTTATTTGATTTTTTTTTTTTAAGGGGTGGTTTGGTTGGTGGTGATGATCAAAAGGGTTGTATGGGAATGTTTCAAGCCAAGAAATTGGAGGATTGGGAAGAAGAGATTTTGAATAGTAATAATAATAATAGCAACACTCAACACCAACAACAAGTTGATGTAAAGAAGGGAAACTCAGCTCATGCAACCTATGTGTATGGACACAGTGGTGGCCGAGGCGGAGGCGATGAGTATCAATTGATGGCTCCAAAACAAAATTGGTCCCCTATGATTCCAGTTTCTTCTCCTCAGTCATGTGTCACAAGTTTCAGTAGTAATATGTTGGATTTTTCAAACAATAACAACTCTCCTCCTGATTCTCGCCCTAGACATCCCCCACCTGATCGTTCCTCCGAGGTTAGTACAAAAAAATAGCTTCTTTTTATACTTTCTGTAGAATTATGTTAAACCACCAATCAACCCATCTTTCAATAGTTCAAAAAAAAAAAAAAAAAAACTCCTCATCTTCCTCGTATTATCCTCTTCTTCATTTAAAAAAAATTTGAAACTTTCTATCACCAAGATTTATGTTCTAAACTATAGTTTGAGGTTTTGGAAGAGACCCTTTTGTTGGTTTCATCTGATTTTCATCGTAGATCGATAATCTCGTGCATGAAATTTCTCAACTGCTACGGGTGGAACCGATCGTATGATAATTATTGTCAATCTGAATACAACTTAATTAGTTAAAAATTAGTGTTATCTTTCTTACTTTTGAAGACAAGTGATAATTCCCCTAAATTAGCGGGATTTTCAATCTCCTTTTTACTTTTTGATTTGGGGTTTGATTTTTCTACTCATTTGGTATAAGGATACATAATTATGAATCTCAATTGATTATTTTTCTTTGGTTTGTGTTTGTCAAGTGTAACAGCAATGCAACTGGTGGGGCAGTGAAGAAGGCAAGGGTTCAATCCACTTCAAACCAAACCACTTTCAAGGTAAATAAAAGAAAACAAAAGATTGGAACAAACTAGAAACCAAACCACATGGAAATAAAAACCAAACAACACACAGATCTCTTGTTGTGATGATATAATTGTCGTTCTTGCTTGTCTATTTCTCCTCTTTCTCTGATTCTTAATTATCTTCGTGGGGTTAATTTCATCCAAAAATAATCCCGAAAATAGGAAAAGAAACAAAATAAATCAAATTTATTACAGTTTTTCATTTATTCCTTTTTTTTAATTCCCTGCAAAATTAGGGTAGATTATTGATGCTTCTTTTTGCTGTAAAAAATAACCCAGGTGAGGAAGGAAAAATTAGGTGACAGAATTACCGCACTCCACCAGATTGTTTCTCCATTTGGGAAGGTAAAATCTCCACAGTAATTTCTCTCATAAGTACCTTAGAACCCCATCACTCAAAATAGTTCCAACTTTTATTTTAGATACAAAATAGTGCTAATTAATTAATTACCTTTAACATAAAAACTATTTGGGAAAGTTAATTTAACTAATTGTTAATTGTCCTGTATCATTGATTAAGAGAATATAGCCTCCCATTCCTCAATCCTAAAATATCAATGTTGACCTAAAAGAGTAATTGTTTCCCTATTCATGATTCATTTGATGATTTTAACTTATAATTTTTTATTCACATGTATACATGTGTGGCACCATTGATGCCACATATATTTATTTTATAAATTAAAATATTAAAAGATAAATTATTTACAAATAAATTGGGGAAGTTTTACTCTTTCTAAAGTCTTGTTAGGCACTATTTATCTTTAATTTTTCACCAAAATAGTTAGTTAACTTCCCAATTAAAAAGAAAGAGATGGAGCGAGAGAATAACTTTTTTAATATAACAAACAACAACCACCAAATGGAAACATGTTTTCCTTTCTCTCACCCACTTTTTCTTTCACTTTTTGGTTTGGTAAATTCTTGAGAATTAGCTGTGTGTTGTTCAACTTAAGGACCCAGAAAAGCCTGATCATTTTTCCGTGTTTGGTAGTAAGAAAAAGAACCATAATATATACATACAAATCAATATAATATATAGTTTTAATCATATGTTATTTCATAACAGTAGGGCATGTATACATACTTATTTAAGGTAGAAAAAACTTCTCTCAACTCCATATTCTAACGTTCACTTCAACATTTTATTTCAACCCTACTCATTAAACAACTTTATCAAAACAAAACTTTTTATACAATGAACTAGTTTTTTCTATAACTCTGTCCGAAACAACTTTATCTAAATAAGTTATTCCTCTAACATTTCCTACAAGCTAATTTTATTCAAACAATATTTTTCTTGTAAAATAACTTTACTGAAATAAAATTTTACTTATAGGCAATTCTTTTAATTACAACTTCTCCAAAACCAAACAAGTCCAAGGAGAATATTCAGTTTATGATCCTTTTATTTAATGAAAAAAAGAATTTGGATTGTTGTGGCGTGAAGCTGAGGTTGTGTTTTTAATTGGTACAGACTGACACAGCTTCAGTTTTGTTAGAAGCTATTGGATACATTAGATTCCTTCAGAGTCAAATTGAGGTGATGTTTCTTCTTCCTTTTTCTTTCTTTCTTTTTTCTTTCTTTCTTTTTTTTTCCCTCAAACTACCATGCATTCAAAGACCCCTTTTTCTCAGTCACTTCCCATATTTTCATCTCTAAATATTCTTTTAATTTTTGAAAGACCCAAAAAAAAAATATATATATATATATACTATATATATTTTTTATAAAAAAATTCTAACTTTTCTCTGTTTTTTTCTATTGGTCTTTCGTTTTTGCATTGGATTCAGGCCCTTAGTTTACCCTACTTGGGAAATACTTCGGGAAGTACGAGGCAGCAGCAACAACAACATTCTGTAAGCAAAAAGATCTTTGTTCTATATTATGTATTTTGGATAATATACTTTTGATGATTTTTATAAATAAAACAAAAAAATGGGTCGACAAGGTAAGTTGGAATTTAATTTTGATTAAAACTAGTTCAATAGAATTAATAACTTTAACCAACAAATATTTCCAAAAAAAAAAAACTTCAATATAAGAAAGGATATAAAATGAAAGCCAAAATGAGTAGTACTTTAATTATATTGTGTATCAACTTGTTTGTTACCGGTTCAAGTTTCATTTGTTCTTGAATATTTTTTTTAAAAAAGATACAAAGTGAAAGTACTTTAAAATTTATAGAGAAAAAATTATTATAGAGTAATTTTTTTAAGAAAAATAAACATAGAAATTAATCAAAGGAACTAGGGCTTGTTGATTTTTAGTTTTATTTATTTTTTAAGTAGAACCACTAAAATTGAAAACTTAAATGATCCAAAATATATAAAACTATCTTCTGATCCATTTGAATTTTAGGATATAAAAGTAAGCTTTTAATTTTTATTTGTTATTTTTAATTTTATAGGTTGAAGGGGAAAGAAATTGTGTGTTTCCTGAGGACCCTGGCCAGGTGAGCTTTCTTGATGAGATATCTAGAT
This sequence comes from Sechiopsis laciniata, assembly GCA_037833695.1. Classification (NCBI taxonomy): domain Eukaryota; kingdom Viridiplantae; phylum Streptophyta; class Magnoliopsida; order Cucurbitales; family Cucurbitaceae; genus Sechiopsis; species Sechiopsis laciniata. The sequence continues at coordinate 10,629,166 of JBBMKA010000009.1, read as the reverse complement.
TAAAGAAGTTTAATATAATTTCATTTATTTATTTCAAAAGGCTAAACTATGACTACTACTACTTTTTTTGTTTTTCTTTCTTTCTAGCTAATTTTGATCGTACATTATTCTTAATTTGTAAGGAATAAAGTGCTACCTTTATTGACTTAAGATGATCAGTAGGAATAAAATTTTGGAAAAAAATATTGTTGGGAATTTTTATGTCTGTTTTATGAACTTCCAATGACTAAAAAGTTTTAATATAAGTATATAGATTCTGAGAAAGCTATTTCTTAATGAATAAAGTTTCTTAAAAACAACAATGTTATCAGCTTTATTGAATTCAAAAAGATCATTCCAATAAATTAATTTCCGAAGAAACAAAAGGGAAATTATCTCAATTTGAAAATTTTGGCTTATGGGTTTTTTTGTAATGTCATTGTTCTCACTAGCTCTTGAACGAGAACTGCTTGAAGAGGAAGGGAATCTCTGAGCAGGTTGGTTTTAAAAAATTTTACTAAATTATAATTTTTTTTTTTAGTACAATAGAGAATTGACGAACTGAACTATAGATTTCGTAGTTTCTAATACATTTAAAATGTCAGTTGACATTTAGTTCGGAAACTTTGAGTTAGTAGAGAAATCCCCTTGATTAAAGGGGCTAATGGTTTCCACCATTTGATATGTTTGGGAGAGAAACTACAAAAGTTTTTCGAATTTTTATGTGGTTTAATATGATGAGACATGAGAATATGAAAATCTAAATCAACCAACGGTAATTAAAAGACATTCTTTTCTAAAATTTTCCATATAATAGACATGTTCATCAGATTTAAAATTTTACCTAATAATACTCAAAACTTTTATTGTTACATCTATTTAGAATTACTCACTTAATTTTATGTTTGATGAGTCCCTACAACTTACAAAACTCATGAACTAAATTCAATTAATTTATATAGTTTAGAGTCCAATAAATAATGAATAATTGACAAAAAGATGATATATTTTGTTTATGAAACATGTTTTTATAGGATGAAGAGTCAAAGAATGATCTAAGGAGTAGAGGGTTATGTCTGGTTCCAGTGTCCTGCACTCTGCAAGTTGGGAGTGACAATGGAGCAGATTACTGGGCTCCGGCGTTCGGGGGAGGTTTCCGGTAGACGCGGCGGTGGAAGAATTAGGGCATGCAGTTACAGCAAACCCCCAAGAAAGAAATGGAGAAAGCTACATTATGAAACTGATATAACATCATGAGCAGTCAATCTGCTAAACAAAACCAAAGGCTGATTGCTCATGATGCTATGCAAACATACTCCAACCAAAAATATTATAATAGAAGTATGCTGTAGCAGAATGCTTTCAAAATCTAATATTTTCTTAGAAATATTGTGGTTTTTATTAATCTTAGTTTATAATTATAGTGATAGTTATCATTGTTATTATTGATGTTTTAACACTCTACTTCCCTATGCATTTTTACTATGTAAATGTAGTGTTAGGGAATGTAAGATTTGATCATTTTCTTAAATGGCAGTTGTTTATCAAATATATATTTATAGTATTGAAATTTGGGTTTACTTTTGTTGAGCTTTTAACAATTCTTCTTCTTTTAGTAATAATTATTTGACCTCATATTTTGACACACATATATATATGTAACTTGGTTATCAACTATTGCTAGTGTGGTCATCAATTGTGACACATCAGTCAAAGTGGCTAATCCCACTTTTAAAATAGTGTACAACGATCAATTGTGACACATATATCTAAACGATAGGTGATTCATGATTTCATTATTCGGTGTTAATCCAGTTCAACATTATGGTCACGAGTTCAATCTCAAAAATCAATATTTAACTTTTATTTATTTGAGAACAGTTGTATCTTTTAATAGAGTTTGTGGTCCTCTCTCCAACTTGTACTAAAATAATAATAATAATAATAATTTTAAAGTTGATAACTTAAAATGAAAACACTTTTGGTTAATTTGGAATTTCAATAAAAATTTGAAGTTGAAAATGAAATGAAAACCTTATTTCAAAAGCTAAAAATGAAGAAAAAGTATGAGTAAATGAACATATTAAAATAAAGTATCTAAAATTCTAAAAATAATAATAATAATCTTTTTGAAATAAGGTAACTATGCCCGTCCCTAGGCCAGATACCGGAGACATCGAAAGAGTATAATAATAATCTAAATAGTCATAATTTTGACATATTCATCCAAGTGGACTAATGAAATGAATACTATTCAAATCTAAGAAAATTTGGGTAGCAATAGCTTTGATGCTTCCTTTGTAGAATGGAAATAAATGTATTCAGGTATGAAAGCTATAAAACCTTTCCTACTAAGAAACTTATCTAATTAGTCAAATTTAAAAAGTAATTATAAATATAATTATTTTTTAAAAATTTAATAAAATATAGTCATTGATATTAATGAGTATTATCACATAATTTTTCTTTGAATATTGATATTAATGAATATTTATAATATAATATTAAAACGTATTAATAATTATGCAGACAAATATTTTAAATTTTGTCTACATTTATAATTAATTTTTTAGAATAGTCCTTCCATATAATTTTCCTTGATATTTTGTATAACACTTTTAATCTTTTTTTAAAAAATATACTAAAAAGTTATTAAAATAGGCATAGAAGAGTTCAAATTCAAATTTTAGAGTAGCTAATAGAATAAATGGAATATTTTATTGCAAAACTTTCCGTTCAAAACCAAACAAATCTTTTAGGTTGAAATTCAAATTAAAAGATTTTGATTGAAAAAGATGGCAACTATGACTAAGTTAAGTTTACTTTATCTTTCATAACCAATTTGTTAACTTTAAAGTATTTAATTTGGATAGTGAATTATTTTTTATGTATGGTTTGTGGGTATACCTTTAT
>JBBMKA010000009.1:10614470-10626174 GCA_037833695.1 Sechiopsis laciniata | reverse complement strand
GGATATGAAATTGAAATTTTACGGACCTATTCCATATTTTTCAAGCGTAGAATTTTATTAGATATAATTTTGAAAATGTACAAACTCATTAAATACTTTTTAAAAAGTTCAATGATTGGTTAAACAAAAAATTTATGGGCTATTATTATTAATATTATGATTATATAACATTGGCTAAAGTATCATGAATACTAATAAAAAAAAATTTAAGGATACATTATCAAAGTGAATATAGTTGAATTATCTATTATACTATTGAATGAGTTGATGACGCATTGGTTGGTCACGAATTCGAGCCCGATCAATGTTTAGCACTAAAAAATATAGGTAAGATATACGTATGCAAGTAAGAAAAAATATATAAAAAATAACAAAAAATATAAATAAGATGAAGATACTATTTATTTTTTACCCTCTCGAAAATTCTGTAATATTTTTACTAAACCTTATATAAAGATTTCAATTCTAAGAATTAGTGGGTTCATTTAATGAAAATGGGCCAGCTAGAATATCAGAGGATATGAGTTTTGAAGTGGGTCTAGCAAAAATTACAAAGGTTGAGTCTAACCTTTTTTGTACACTGCTAAAAATTAGGCTAACAAATTTGGAGCTTGTTGAATCAAATAAAGAAATAAATGGAAGAGTTATTGGGATATGGTCTAATTTGTCTAAAGGAAGGAAATGAAAGGGTTGCTAGTGGGCATGGGTCTCGATTGTTTGAGGATTCATTTTTACGAAATGGGAAAAGGAAGGTTAGGGAGGGGAAAATTATGTCAATGGATTATCTTGAAGCTCCTAAAGGCAAAGAAGGAAGCTTCATGGATCGTAAATGCTTCTTAGTAGAAGAGGGTTGGGTTAGAAAAAATAAAAGTTTTAGGGGGCATTTTTTAGAGGATCCTTTGGAGTCCTCGGGAAAAGAAAGTTGTTTGTCACACCGGGTGCCTTGAGCATTTGGAGGGGGTCGCTTGGAAGTTGGGTATTGACCGAGAGACCCTTTCTCTTCATTATGGAGAGAGATTCGTGATACCCATTTGTGTGTTTTTTGTTTTCAATTTTATAGGTTTAAATTTACTTTGCTTGTTGGTTGAGTCTTTGAGTTCGTTGATACCCATTAAGGTGTTGTCGGCTCGAACTGAAAAAAAGTTGATGGATAAATGACAGTGTTATCAAGAGTTTTACAGGTTTTCCTCGTGGGAAAGATCTAGTCCATATACGGACTCGATGTTCTTTCCAGCCATCCTAGTGAGGTCGTATTCTTCAGTGAAATTTATGTATGTTGGTTTATCTCATAGGTCTTTCAAAATTCAACTTTGAAAGCATTGAATATAGCTATCAGATCTGTTTTATTGAAGTTTTGTTACTTCTTGTGTATTAAGATCATTGTATGAGAGACTTTTCTCTTTGATAAACGATTATTTTCTTTAATTTCTCTTTTGTTCGGTCGCGACCTAGATTGTAGGTTGAGTTCAAGTTCTTGTTTTGTTTGTTTGATTAATGAAAGTTTGTGTTTTTCAAAAAAAAAAAAAATTTCAATTCTCCATGTGCGCTAATTATGTCAAGGGTTCTTGGGTTGGTCTTTGACAATTTGCACTGTTGCCGACTGTCTCACAGAAATTTCTTCGACGACTTCAATCTAAAGCCATTTGATAATGACTTCCTTCTCCTTTTCCTTATTCTACAGCCAATTTGGGTCGAAGATCACCAAATCACATCGCTTAAAGTTGACAAAATCAACAAATCAAAGTCTCCGCCGCCGTCCGGTCGTTCCCAAATACTCGGACCTGTCAATTTCATCTCCGAGCAAGAATCTTCAAGCAGGTCAAGAACCATTTCCATCTTTAATTCGACAACCCAGTCCCACGACGATTCTTCTGAAATTTTGTCTTTGGGATCCGAGACTGAAATCGAGGTAAAATAAGAATCATCGTCAGCCCATTAGTTGTCTTTTGATAATACTCATTTCCCTTTGTTTGTCTTTAGGAAAATGACCACGAAACGGCATTTTCTTATTCTGATGAGCCGAAAATCGAGATCCAGGTGCTAAAACAGACTATATGTTCTATAGAAGAATCCATAGCCCAATCTGTGGAGTTGGATTTTCAGATGGAAGATTCCGGCCACGCCTCGCCGGAAAGTGCTGAAAGGAATAATACCGCTTCTAAGGATTTTGTTTGTCCCATAACTTGCAACATTTTTTATGACCCAGTAACTATAGAGACGGGTCAGACTTACGAGCGCAGTGCAATTCAAGAATGGCTTGATAGAGGTAACTCGACCTGTCCAATTACTGGGCAAAAGCTGCAAAATACTCAACTTCCCAGAACCAATTATGTTCTCAAACGGCTTATTTCAAGCTGGATTGAGGAGAATCCCAATTTTGTATTGGAAAAGGCTCTTGATGAAGCTGAATCAGTGGCTGTTTTAACCTCACCGGTTAGTGTCATAAGCCAGGCCTCCTCCATTGACAGTAGTTTGAAGGAGGTGAGGATTGCAATTAACAGTCTATGTGCTTCTGAAGTTTTGGAGGTGGCAGAAACTGCTGTGCTTTGTGTGGAGAGGTTCTGGTTGGAAGAAAATGTGGTAGGGGATGTTCAAGATTTGTTGTTGAAGTCTTCTGTAATCAATGGACTTGTTGAGATTCTTGTCAATTCTGTGAATGTCCAGGTTTTGAGAGCGGCAATCTTTCTCTTATCCGAGTTGGGATTCAAGGATGATGTTGTGATTCAAACGCTCACTCGAGTTGAATCAGATGTGGATTGTATTGTGACTCTTTTCAAAAGGGGTGTCGTCGAGGCTGTTGTGTTGATATATCAGTTGGGACTTTCTAGCCAGACTTTACAAGAAATGGACATGATTGGTTCTCTTTTAAATGTTGTTAAGAAGAAAGAAGAAGATGTGATTAAGATGCGGTTGAGCCATAAATCGGTAGCAATGATTTTGCTTAGGAAGATTTTGGGAAGGAGTAAAGAAGGATCTCTGATTGTTGCTTCTGTGCTTGCTGAAAATGCAATTGAAGGTATTTTAGGTAGTTTGAAAGCCAAACAGGTAGAGGAGAGGATTGCTGCAGTTGGGATCTTGCTCAGATGCATTCAAGAGGATGGAATGTGCAGAAATATCATAGCTGATAAAGCCCACTTAGCTCCGATTTTAGCAAGTTTCACCGAAGTGAGTGAGGACGAACAATTTGAGATCATTATGTTTCTCTCTGAGTTGGTTAAGTTGAACAGGTCTGTTCTCCTAGTCATTGTCTATACATTTTTCGTTTTCATGAATGTGTTAACCTTTGAGGGTAAATCCTTGGGATTGAGACATGTAGTTACAATGATGAATTTATTTTCCTTTGATCTCTTAGGAGGACTTTGAACGAAAAGATTCTTCGAAACATAAAGGATGGAGGCGAATGTAGCACTATGCACACTCTTTTGATATATTTACAGACTGCCACGAGAGATCATTGCCCTGTAGTGGCTGGTCTTTTGCTTCAACTTGATCTCTTGGTATGAGTGTCCCATTTTCTTTTGTAGTTAGGCCGATAGAAATTTCTTTCGTTTTTGAAATCACGCCGATAGAACTTTCAAATCTGTCTTTAACATGTTTTTTTTCTAGTTTCATGGGCAAGTTTATTTTCTGGTAAAGCATATTTATTTTACTTCCAAAGTTCTATATATGTGTTCTCATAGAAAATACAATGTTTCTATACTCATTTATAGGTGGAACCACATAAAATGAGTATCTATCGTGAAGAGGCAATTGATGTCCTTATTTTATGCCTCAAAGATTCTGACGTCCCAACTGCTCAAATTTCTGCTGCTGAGATGATAATGTCACTACAAGGAAGGTTTAGCACCTCCGGACGACCCTTAGCTAGGCATTATCTTCTCGAACGTGCTGGACTTACTAAAAGCCACATAAAACCCATGCGAAGAGATAATTTTAGTAGTGACCTTGGTGAAGTAGAGCATCCGAGGGTGAGTTTTCCAGAAATTTTTTATATTTATCGATGCTTGGATCTCTGTAGTTGGCTTTTATATAAGCTATAATCCCCTAACTTTCATGTGGTTCATATTCTATTATTCAAAAAATAATTTCCTTTCCTTCAAATTGGCACAAAAGGAAGAAGATAAGGCAGCTGATGAATGGGAAAAAAAGATGGCATTTGTATTGGTAAACCATGACTTTGGTTTGCTGCTCGAACCATTGGCAAAAGGCTTAAAGAGCAAATATGCAGCGCTATTTTCAGCATGCTTTGTCTCTGCCACATGGCTCTGTCACATGCTTAGAACTCTTCCAGACACAGGGATTCTAGAAGCTGCTCGAATTTTCTTACTCGATCACTTCTTATCGATTCTTACAACGACAACAGATATCGAAGAAAAAGCACTTAGCTTGCTAGCAATAAACAGTTTCATCCATGAATCAGGTGGGTAGCAACTTCTAAAACAAGAAGTTTTGCATATGAATGTTATGTTTTCTGTAGCCCCCCCCCATAGTATTTTCTATTGATTATTTAGATGCTTACGAACATTAGTTTCTTGGCCATGTGAATTCCAGAAGGACTGCAGTGCCTAAGTTCCAACATGAAAAATATTATGAAAGGTCTCAAGGAACTTAAGAAATCAACACCACTGGCCTTTGATATTCTTAAAGTCCTATATGAGGGACAAGACTCGAGCACTGTGAGTAGTTACACCTATTGACCATTTATTCTTGCTGGTTATTGAGTCATGAAACGATTTTATATCCTTGTTCTAATGCAGGAAATCTGGAGTCATCAAGAATTATTTCAAGCAGATTGCAGTAAAAATGGAGAAGTATTATCAATTACTTATTTCAAGGACAAGATCATCTCTGGCCATACAGATGGAACAATCAAGGTATTTTCACCTCACGTACTAAACCTGCATTTGCAGTTCTAGGTTTTATCCTTGATCCTAGTTTATAAAATTACTACTGGGAATAACGACATACTGTGACTGTGACATTGGTATATGGCTATCCTTTGTGTATCCATAAAATCGAAGCGCCTTATCACAAAATTCTCCACTGCCCAATATTTATATGTTGAATCTTGGAAGAGAGAAGGTTTTCTATATCAACATAATTGCATTTCTCCTGGATTTGATCACCTTTAAATTCAAGAATTATTGGAAACTAAGTATTAGCAGGTTAATAAATCAAGATCCTTTTCCATATTTGAATCTTTTTATTGATTATCATTGGCCATTAACTACTACTGTAGTATTAGATAACCTGTCCCATAATGCAATATTGTGATTCTGAACTGGCAATAACCATAACATTCGAAGGAGTTTTCTTGGATTTCTTTGTATTTGGTGTTATTCGATTATGACAATGATGTGTTTGCTTGGCTTTAAAGGTTTGGTCTGTTAGAGGAACTAATCTTCATCTCCAACAAGAAATTCAAGAGCACTCTAAAGGAGTCACCAGTCTGGCAGTTTCAGAATCCGAAGAGAAACTATTCAGTGGCTCTTTAGACAAGACCATTAAGGTTCTTAAACATCAATCATTTTCTCACAATTGTTTCGAACTTTGCATTAAAGAACATTTTTATTCATGTACAGGTATGGTCTTTAGGTAGTGATACAGTCCAATGTATACAAGTTCATGATGTGAAGGATCAAGTTCATAACTTAGCTGTTTCAAAAACCGTTGCTTGCTTCATCCCACATGGAGTTGGAATCAAGGTTTGACAACAAATCCTTCATCTCTTTTCCTTTGAAAACAATCAAATTCTATTTTCGGCATTTTATACAGAAGTTTATCACTGGCTCACAACTTAGAAATTTATTTTAGGTATTTTCATGGGCTGGGGAATTGAAGTTACTAAACTCAAGCAAACATGTCAAGTGTTTGAATCTTGTGGGTGCAAAACTATACTGTGGATGCCATGATAGTAGTATCCAGGTACCATTCCTTCTTCATCTCACCACTTCTATGAAGTCTCTTGCTTCTTCGTTCATGGTTTTAGCGATGTGTTTACATGGCCTATTAGGAGGTCGACTTGGCGACAGGTACTTCAAGTTACATCCACAGTGGTTCTAGGAAACTATTGGGGAAGGCCAATCCTATCCATGCAATTCAAATTCACAATGAACAATTATTTTCAGCCAGTACTGCTTTAGACGGAGCAGCTGTGAAGGTACTTATTATTAACATGTACGTCTTTTGACTATTTGTCCGATTCTGTTTTATTATACTGCTAAGAATATCGAGTTAATTGCTCCAAAAAGATTTGGAGTACGTCGGACTACGGTGTGGTTGGATCATTGCCAACTGCAATGGATGTAAGGACTATGGCTGTAGGCTCAAATTTGACTTACTTGGGAGGCAAAGGAGGAGTGGTTGAAATTTGGGGCAGCCGGGGAAAGCACAACAAAATAGACACCCTTCAAATTGGTAGAAACTGCAAGGTCATTTGCATGACCCTAAACGAACGGGAAGATATTCTGGTTATCGGGACGTCGGATGGTCGGATTCAGGTACTTCCTTAACCATACCCAAGGTTTTAACTTTCTTGATCGTGCAACGGAGGGTGGTCATCATTTGAATATTAGCTAACAATCAGCACTTTTCTGCTCTTTTGTAGGCTTGGGGACTATGATAGAGAAACAAAGGATGACCTTTTAAAAAATGTTAAAACACTGATTTTGATACAAAAAAGTGTAAAAAAATAATAAGGGTTAATTATTTTATTATTAGTTCAAAGTAATTCTTTACAATCTATTCTCCTTGAAAAATGTATATAGGTGCAGATCAATTTTAGAAGAGTTTGCTGGTGCAGCTATGATAAGCAGGATTGCTTCCTGAGCAAAACACAGAACATTCAACCATCCAAAAGTTTCTATTTCAATTTACATCGAAGGATAAAAATATCAGAAGTTTTTTATTTTTTATTTTTATTATTTTTATTTATTTTTTTTGCTAGTTAACTGTTAATAATGAGCTAAAAAAAGTATTAATCTGGTTGTGTTAATTTATACATATCAATTGGTATTAAGTTATATCAACCTCGAACCTGATTACTACTTATGACATACTAAATAGTATTAAAATATGACTATGATTTACATTTAAATACAATTTTTTTTCTTCAAAATTCACTATTTGGGAAAGGTATTATCATATATATATATATATATATATATATATATATATTTGTCAAAAATATTATTAAAATAAATGTTAAGGCACTTTTATGTAAAAATAATAATTAAAAAAAAGTTTTATTTATTGTTTTTTTTAATAAAATTAGGAGAGAAGTACCACAAAACCTAGTTAAAGGGTACACTGATTTTAAATAAATGAGAGCCAATTGATTGAATGTATTAATTTTGTTGATTAATTAATATATTGTTTCCTTTCAATCAACTTTAATATTTTTGGTAGCAATCTATCAAATTTATCATTAACTATTTTCTACATCAATTCTCATTTAAGTAATTAATTATCATAATTATTGCAATTTAAAAAAATAAAAAATAAAAAAATCAACTAATGCAAACACTGATCTTTAAACATGTAGGTAAATATTGAAACCATTAGTCAAATTAATACCAAATAAAAAGTTAATTACTTCACCTACATAATAAGTTGTGGTTAATTATAAAAATACATATTAAGGTGGAAAAAAAAAACTAAAGTATTTTAAAATGTATCCTGGCGTAGGTGATTATAACTCGAAACTCGCACAAATCAGGAAAAGCCCTAGCCGCGAGGCTACTTTCCTCTTCTTTATAATGCGGCCTCCATTGCAGCATTCAAATTCATCAGTTTATCAGAGATCCAAAATTAGGGTTTCCTTTCAGCAATTTATCTTATTTTCATTTTTTTTTTTTTTTTTTTTTTTCTGATATTAAAGCGGGGACGGTGACGATTGCCATGATTAAGGTCTCGTTCGTCGTAACTGGCTGTGTTTAATGGCCTTGACGACCATCCTGATATATTCTGAGTCCCCTTTTGTTTTCAATTTCTTTTTCTCTTTTTTATTTGAATTGGCCGATGATTAAACATTTTGAATTGATATGCATATGTATGATGTTTATGCCTTTGTAATCTCTAATTTCTTTATGAGGCCATTCCAAATCTCACTGTATTTGTTTGTATTTATGTTTTTTATTTCTGGTTTTCTTGTCCTGTATTTGTTTCTAAAATGTTTATAGAGTGGGTCGTATGATGATTTGATTTTAAGCATAGTTCAACTGAATATACAGTGATTATACATCTTTTATTAGTCTTTAGCTCCTATCTGATGACCCTCTTGATTAAACCTTTTTTCATTTATCTGAACTTCTAGATTCTAACTTTTTTGTTAGTATGTTTTCATTAATCTGTGACAAGAAACTGTAATTTCCATCAGGAAAAACGATTATTTCTCTCACTAAATTTTGAAGCATTGCAGACAGGGTTTTACAGTGATGAGATCTTATACATAATTGTTTCATATAAATGTATTGACATCGAAGTTGCAACGTCATCTGAATTTTAGTTCATAGCATATTCTGATGATACAGTTCTTCGGTATTTTTGCTGAAAACAAACTTTTTCTCTCAATCTTTGGCCGTTAATCTACGGCTGACGAACAGCCGTTTGTTATTTTTAATTCGGCTGCCCAAACTATGGAAGTCATAAAATCTCTTTTAGTGTAACTTGGACTGAAATTGATTTTATACAAGAATTGATTTACTTTAAATACACTAATTAGAACAGTTAATATTAATCAGAAAATGACACAACCTATTATTGCACTCTAGAACAGTCTTCGGTCTTTTCCATTTCAGAATCCGAAGATACTGGTGGCTATTTAGATGTGGACTGTCTAATTACTTATAATATTTGTGACTATTTAAAAAAAAAATTGAAGTAAGAAATATGCTGGAAAATGAGGCTGCCCAATTAAATTTCAATGCATATTACCAATCTTTCTCCAAGCGAACTTCATGGGAGAGAACAGGGACGAACTGCAAAATGAAATAAAACAGCATGCTGACAACAGAAAGATGAAAAAGAAAACACTACAAGACAAAAGGTGACAAACATGAAATCAGATGGCATAGGAAGAATCGAATCATTGAGCATAAGACTCCAAAGAAATCTTAAGAAAAAATAAAAGAGGAACCCCATACAAACCTAGTGCAATCCAAACAAGTACAAAATCTGGAATAAACTTTCTATAAGTGAAAAAAAACAGCTCCGTTAGCGGATTTAACAAAGTTTAAGATGATGATTATAATGAGCTTTTCCTGCTATGAACGTGTGCTCAGAACCAAGACGGTGCATAATGGAGAAACACCCTTCAGAGAAAATGGAAACTGCCCAAAAGGTTGCAAGAAAAAAGGGTGGCCTTAGAACTATGCCTTTTATCATGGGTAATTTTCACCAAATTGTAAAAGTACTGATGCATAGATATGTAAACATGATCATTGACATGAATGAACTCTTTATTTGCAGCAAATGAGATATTTGAAAAGATTTCAAATATTGGGCTTCATGCAAATATGATATTCTACTTAACCAATGAATATCATTTGGATAATGCTAAAGGAGCCATCGTCTTGTTTCTGTGGTCTGCACTGACTAACTTTCTGCCAATTGGTGGGGCTTTCCTCTCTGATTCTTACTTGGGTCGGTTTAAGGTCATTTCCATTGGAACGCTGGTTACGCTTCTTGTAAGCATGGATTCATTTCCTCACATTTCAACTTAAATATTTATTTGTTTCATCTGCTCTTATACTTTGATTCTTCATTTGAATTTGGCCTTCAGGGAATGGTAGTTTTATGGTTAACCGCCATCTTTCCAAAAGCAAGGCCTCCATATTGTAAATCACCAGGGGAATTTTGTGTACAAGCAAACATTGGCCAGCTAATGCTTCTATATTTTTCATTTGTTCTTATGGCAATTGGAGCTGGAGGAATTCGGCCATGTTCCTTGGCGTTTGGAGCAGATCAGCTTGAAAAGCCCGGCAACCACAAAAATGAGAGGACTATGCAGAGCTTCTTCAACTGGTATTATGCTGCAGTTGGGGTTTCCGTCACCATTTCAGTCATTTTTATGGTCTATCTTCAGAACGCTGCCGGTTGGGTTGTGGGGTATGGAGTTCCTGTTGGACTAATGCTGTTTTCCACATCCATGTTCTTTCTTGGCTCTTCACTGTATGTTAAACGAATGGCTAACAAAAGCTTGCTTAGCAGTTTGGCTAAGGTAGTCGTTGCAGCATGGAAAAATAGGGACTTGGAAATACCCCCACAAACTTCTGATAAATGGTTTTTCCAAAAAGGTTCAAAGCTTGACACCCCAACGCCTAAACTGAGGTATTTTTAAGATTCAAAACGTTTCACATTTGCCTTACCCTTTTAGGATGTGTTTGTTTTTCTGTCAGAAGAAGAGTGATAAACAACCACCCTTGTAAAATGCCTCGTTGGTTTGTATTCGGTGGTAAATAACCACCCATCAAACCATCTCAAACCCCACATCAAACTTATATCACTCGGTGTTAACATCAATCTCCAAACGAATAGTTAATTGCCCTAATCACAATTAACCAATCTCTAGATGTGTAGTTGAATACCCCAATCACTTAATGCCAATATCCAAATGAGTAGTTAATTACTTCAACTACCATTCCCTTTCACTCTACTCCACACTTTTCTACCAAATCCAAACACACTCTTAGAGTTTCGGATAAGATCGATACTAATTCATCTGAATTTTGAATTGTTTGAAGGTTTCTAAACAAGGCCTGCATAATAAGAAACAGAGAGACAGACGTGGATTCAAATGGAAATGCCAAATTCCCATGGAGATTAAGCACAATTCAACGAGTAGAAGAGCTAAAAGCATTAATCAGAGTACTACCCATTTGGTCCACCGGCATAATAATCAGTACCACAACCACCCAATTCAGCTTCTCCGCTCTCCAAGCAAACACAATGAACAGACACATAACCCCCAATTTCCAATTCCCCGCAGCCTCCTTCTCCGTCTTCACAATCCTAACCCTAACAATCTGGGTAGCAATCTACGACCAAATCATCATCCGACTACAATCAAAGTTCACCAAAACAACAAACGGGTTCACATTAAAACTTCGAATGGGAATGGGACTGGCAATCTCATGCTTAGGCTCAATAGTATCAGCAGAAATCGAAAGAAAGCGAAGAAACAGAGCAATAATTGAAGGGCTAACCAACGTACCAAATGGGATCGTGAAGATGTCGGCGATGTGGCTGGCGCCGCAGCACTGCCTGGCGGGGCTGGCGGAAGGGCTGAACGCGATTGGGCAGACTCAATTCTATTACTCGCAGCTGCCGAGGAGCATGGCGAGCGTTGCGGTGGCGCTGTTTTGGGTGGGAATGGGCGGCGGGAGCTTGGTGGCGGCGCTGATTGTGAGTGTGGTGAAGAAGGAGACGACGAAGAATGGGGATTTGGGATGGCTTCCGAATAATCTGAATAATGGGCATTATGATTACTACTACTGGGTGTTGAGCTTGTTGGGTTTTGTTAATTTGTTGTATTATTTGATTTGCAGTTGGTTGTATGGAGATGAGAAGGAAGGGATGGAGGCTAGTAGGGTTTGGGATGAGAATGAAGCCATTGGAGAGGAAGGCACCTTGAATGCATAGTGATTCTATGAAATGAAATTCCCATTTCACATGCAAATATGTATCTAGTTTATATATATATATA
>JBBMKA010000009.1:10580003-10614370 GCA_037833695.1 Sechiopsis laciniata | reverse complement strand
ATTCTTTATTGATTATTTGACGATGATTTTACTATAAATACAAGTAGATCTAATTCTATAGGAGATAAATTAAACAAACTAAACAATCAGAAGAGCAACTCTCGAAAAGAAAAGCAAGGTAGATGTGTTATGGTATTAAGAAAATGTTCAAAATTCCATTATTTAATAGCATTAATACTATAGAGTTAATATGTCTCAACAGCATGTAATAGATTTTCCAAATTACTTTTTTTTTTATTAAGAAGCTAAAATATATTAGTGAATATAGATTATTATTTTTTTTTTTTTTGAGACAGAATATAGATACATGATTTGATATTAAAAGATCGTGCAAGTCTCATGTATAAATAAAGTATTAATAATTGTATTATTTATTATAAATATAGTATTTATATTTTTTTAAATATAAATATAATATTTATATATATTTTTTAAATATAAATACAGTATTTACATACATTTTTTTTAATATAAATACAATATTTATATATATTTTTAAATATAAATACTGTATTTATAGTTTTTAAATATAAATACATTATTTATCTTTTTCTTAATATAAATACAGTATTTATATTTATACTAGAAAAAGTAATAAAAAAAAGTTAAAAAAATGGAAAATTTGTCACGTGGCCAATCTAAGGCGCTCAATCGAAGAACGCGATTTGGAAGAAAAAAAACGTACGCAAAAGTGGCTGCTCGATGGGGTAGAAGCAAAGGAAAGAAACGTGAAAAGAATGGATATAATAGGTATTATTAAAAAATATTATTAATTAAATTTAAAACAAAAAATATATTTACAAATACTTTAAAATATGATTAGATTTGTAATTATTTTCGTAAAAGTGACTATTCACCACAATTTCCCTTAAATATTTTCAATATGTAACAGCAAAAATATGAAACAGGGGAAGAAGAACAAGAAATAAGTTGCAAAATGGCAGGAGCCCTTATCATGATACTCTGAACAATTGCTATCATCTGCCACAAAATTAATACATGCCCATCAAATGGATCAAAGTGTAAAATTAATACATGCCCATCAAATGGTTCCAAGTGTAAAACAGAAGAAAGGGAACCAATAAATTCATGGATCTCATATTCAAAAGTGGAGAAGATTTTATTGCATTTATAAATTCATAAATTAACTATTACACTTATTTTTTTCTTAAAAATATAAGTTGGAGGAGGGGCCACAATCCTTCTAAATATATGAGAGTTTGGTATTGAACTGGATTACTATAAAACAATGAAATTATCAAGCCACCATTCCTTCCGATTACACTTATTGCTAATTGATTTTGAGATGAAACAACATATTATTTAATATGATATTAAAGTCCATTAAACTCAAATAGATATGTATTCAATTCTATATAATGAAATTGAGATCGAATCCAGAATGGTGTAAGCAATGACCTTTTGGAAAAAAAAAAAAAAAAAAAAAAGGCATTTTGAAATTTTAAACGTGCTAAAGCAATCACCTTTTGGATAAATTTAAGATGGGTCAAACCAAATACAAATCATAGAACTAAAATATAAATTAAAACATAAATCCATTAAGCCGAGCAGCCAAGGCATAGGTATAGTTAATGGGATAGGAAAAAAGGATCTTATCGCAGCAGATCCAGCAAAAATAATGCTAAATCCAGGGAAATAAAATGGAGCGTTTTCAGAGAGAAACAGAACTGAAAATAAAAATACTCTTTTAGTTGTTACATTGCATTATATATAGCAAATTTAAGCATGTTATTATATGTTAAAGGGGAGAAATATCAATGAAGAAACAACATTGGCAAATGAAGATATGCCTCAAATGCATCCTTGGGTTTAGCCTTGCTCTGTTGGGCTTATTCTCTTCAATGTGAAGGCCCAAAAATTAAAGCCCATAAGGGCTGTGATATTTAAAGTGAAACTTTTCACACTCTTGTTTCACTGTGAGAAAGAAAAAGGGAAATTGTAGTTAATGTCTACTTTTTACAAACTTATTAAAAAGAATGTCTATTTATTTTTTACTTTAAATTTATGTCTAAATCAAGTTTATGAAGAGATAGATAATATTTTTTTATCTCTATTATACCCATCATAAAATTTCATTTTCTTTTATTAAAAAAGAAAGTAAAAAAACTCAACACACCTCATCCCTCTTTTTCTAATTCAACCTCATCCCTTATTTTAGGAATTAAAAAAAAAAAAAAACAGAAAAAAGAATCATCTTTTCCCTTGATTTTAGGAATGGAAAATATAAAAGAACTCCTCCTTCTCATTTGAAACTCCAAAAAGTATCGATTATTTTCTCGCGACAATAAAATCGCAGGCACAGTAGCTAGTCGATGAAGAAGAACACAACAAATTACATCTCTTAGATCATAGACACATTTCACTGGTTTTTCTTTTATTTTCAAATTCTTCATATCTCAGCTCACACGTTATTTTCCACATTTGATTTTTTTCTCCAAATTCTCTACAATTCGAATCCAATGCACTCCTAGGTAGGTATTCTATGTTTGTTTTGCAGATTGGTCGCCATCAACGTTCAAGTGGTCATCATCGAAAGTCACACGATTTGATGTAATAAGGATGCCGTGTACTTCGCGAACTCAACATTGCCGTGTATTCGCCAACCTAACATTGCCGTGTATTCGCCAACCTAACATTTCCGTGTACTTCGCCAACCCAACATTTCCGTGTACTCCGCCAACCCAACATTGTCGTGTACTCCGCCAACTCCAACACTGTCGTGTACTCCGCCAACCCCAACACTGTCGTGTACTCCGCCAACCCCCACACTGTCGTGTACTCCGCCAACCCCACAGTGCCGTACTTCGCCAACCCTACACTGCCGTGTACTCCGCCAACCCCACACTGCCGTGTACTCCGCCAACCCCACACTGCCGTGTACTCCACCAACCCCACACTGCCGTGTACTCCACCAACCCCACACTTACACAATTTCACAATTACGGTTGGATACAACTCCACCAACCCCACACTTACACAATTTCACAATTACGGTTGGATACAAAGATCTTCACGAGTACGCACCCGTAAGCATTTTTAACGTACGTAATTTTCAACAACAATTATGATTTCAGCCAGCCATGGTGTGTCTGGTATTAAATTTTTATTTAAGAATTTAGTATTAATTTATTAGTAAAGATACGATATAATTATATAACGTTAAATCTCTATAGAATTTAAATATTTTTTACTTAACAAACATATTTTTAGTTTGTTGGAAATTTAGATCTATTTTTTACTAAATATTATTATTTAGTTTGTTGAACGTTAAATCTCTATAGAGTTTAAATATTTTTTACTTAACAAATATATTTTTAGTTTGTTGGAAATTTAGATCTGTTTTTTACTAAATATTATTATTTAGTTTGTTGGAAATTTTGATCTTCTTTGACTAAATATTTAAATTATTTGTTGGTGGTTAGGAATGAATCTAAATCTATTTTAATAATTCACAAAAATTAAAAGTATTAATAAGGGCATTATAGTCAATTGCAATCTAATTAATTATTTAATTATTTATAAAAAATCAAATTTAGACACACATTTAAAGTCATATAATTGTAGATATTTATTTAATAATTATTAAAAAAGTAGACATTCTCCTAATTGTTCCAAAAAAAAAAGAAAACTCAAATGAAGATAAGCCCTAATCGGAGAAAGCCCTAGCCGCGTGGCTCGTCCCGTTCTTTATAAATCAACCCGCCTTCATCTTCATACTCGCATTCCTCGTACAGGTAAGTTCATTGGTGAGTCAAAATTAGGGTTTCTACTTTTTTGTTTCTATGCTGTTAAACCCCTCCCTGATTCGATTTTCTGTTCAAAATTGAAGGGGACGATGACGATTGTATGTTTAAGGTCTCGTTCGTCGTAATGGCTAATGGCCTTGACGACCATCCTGATACATCACCACCCATATTCTGAGTCCTTTTTTTTCAATTTCTTTATGATTTCTTGTGTTTCATTCTAACTGTTTTGGAGATTTGAGTGATTTTTATTTATTTTTGAGTTGGCCGATGATTAAATGATTTTAATTCACAAGCATATGTCTGAATTCATGCCTGTTGACATCTCTAATCTTCTCTATGAGGCCATTTTATTTACATTTGTGTTTACAATCACCTCTACTGTCTTCCTTCTTAAGCTTTTAGTGTCTTTGTTTTGTTTTGTTTTTTTTTTTTTAAATTTTTTTTAATTATAAAACTCTCGTTTTTTATGTTTTAGTTTGAAGATTGTGGGTCGTTCGATAATTATTAAGTATTGTTCTACTGATTGTTCTGTGAATTTAAGCATAGATTTAGTCTTTGGCTCCCTATTAGCTTTTAAGAAGCTTCTGTTTGTTCAGAATATTACATGTGAGAACTCTGCAGACCAATTTTTCTGGCCTCCCAACACAGTCAATGCCAAGATGTTAACCCATTTGTGTAATAAAACATTCAAATTTTGCCTCCATTAACTGTGCTCATTGATTGCCTCAGAAATCATCAAAATGAGTAAACTTTTTTGTTGTAATTCACTAACATCATTAAACTAATACTGAACCAATGATCACCCTCAACAAAATGATCCTTGAACTAAAAGGTCATGAATTTAATTCCCCTCGGTGTCCTTAATGTGCCCGGGAATGATTCATTTTTCAACTGTGGACTATTAAGTATCATTCTCGTTTAGCTTATTGGTCCATTTTCTGTAGGGGGAGATCATCTTGCCGGAATTCAGCTCAATATTGTCATTGCCATAAAACAAGACTCAAATTGATTGAAAAAGCTCTAAAGTTCTAAATACATCAAACAAAGCTAGAAGCTCTCTTTTGGAGCCGCTAACCTGAAAAAATGAGTAAAGTTATGGAAGTGCGTTCATCGAGGCTGCCACTGCCGAGGATGTGGAAGATGAATGTCGATGTTGTTTGGGATTACAAATCAGGTCAAGGAAGCATTGGCTGAATTGTTTTTTATCATGAGTAGGGGTGAACATTGATTGGGTTGGGTTGAAGAGGTTTTCAACCCAATCCAATCCAAATTTTCAGGTTGGTCATTTTTCCAATCCAATCCAACCCGATTAAAGTGACAACCCAATCCTACCTTATATTTTCGAGTTGGGTTGGGTCATCGGTTTATCAATACATTGCAAATATATATATATATATATATTTTAATCAAATTGGTCATACTTTATACATAAACAAAATACAATATCTAATCATATCAAGTTAATGAAATGATATAAATATTTAATCAAAAGTCACTTACTATTAGTACTACTATCATGATTTCATATAAAAATCTCAATTATATAACATAAAATAAATATATAATTAAAAAAAACAAAAAAATTGATGACATAATTCGACTTTCTCAAAACAAATACAAATAGATAATTAAAGACTTAAAAAAAAATTAAAAACATAGTGAAAAATAAAAAGTCTAACAATAATAATTAAATAAATAAATATATATATATATATAATCTAAATAATTAAATAACATAATAATTATGTTACATGTACAAAAAATATTTTTTAAACTAAATAATAAATTTGGATTGGGTTAATTTTAGGTCAATTCTTAATCCAATTCAATCTATAAAAATTTTATGATTTTGAATTCAATCCAAAAATATATTTAACCCAACCTAACCCGTCAAATTGGATTAGGTTGGTTCGGATTACTCGGGTTGTCGAATTTTTGTTCACCCCTAATTATGAGTGTTGCCTGATTATGATGGGATCTATGTCAATTTTGGAAGGGTTGTGGGAATTAAGGTTGAGGGGGACAACCCCTCTTCCGTTGATCTTTATTAAATTTGATTCTTGGGTGATTATTGATGCTATTTTGACAAGAATTATGAAAGAGGTACTCCTTTGCATTATTTGTCTTTTGTTGGGGCTCCCTCCTCATATTGCTGAGGATTGTTTGAATTATATTGATTTGAGTCATGGTTTCTTTCAAAAAAAAAAGTAAAAACCAACGATAAGATCGACATGTATCTTCTTGTTTGGATTTAAGAAATTTTCAATTAAATTCAAGTATGTGGGTTGTGTTTAGAAGATATTTATGAAATGTGGTCTTCTTATTTGGATTTAAGAAATTTTCAATTAAATTCAAGTATGTGAGTTGTGATTGGAAGATATTTATGAAATGTGGATTGGTTATTATAGTCTAATCCTTGTTCTTCAACCTACCAATTGTAATAACGAGTGACTTGACCTAAACTTGGTTAATTAACATAATCTTGGTTATCATAGTCTAATCTAGGGCGGAGACTAGGGGGGCCCCAAAAGTTTTTAAATTACGACTATATTACATATAATTTAAATTAAATTTAACAATTTTCCTCATTGCACGATTTTGAATCTCCATTGGGACATGTCTGGTTTCTATTTTTTTTTAAATTCATTTATTTTGTACTTTGTCCTTCCCTTTCATCATTTTCTTTAAATAAATATATATTATTGCTACTTCTTTTTTCCTTCTCCTTCTCTGTTTTTTCTTTATATATCATTTGTACATTTAAATGTATTTTAATTTTTTTACTTTTTCTTTTTTTTTTAAATTCATTTTTTTCGTTTGTTTGCAATATGTATAAAACACTTTTTGGCCTTTTTATATATTTTAAATCTTTTCTTTTTTCCTTTATATTCAACACATTCTTCTATTTATTTATTTTTAATTTTTTTATTATATATTTAGTAAAAAGGTATTTAAAAATATTTAAAAACCATCTTTAAAAATATTTTACACTTATATATTTTTGTATAAATAATTTTCTACATATTGTTATATATATATATATATATCACTTCATTATTATAAATGATAAATTATATTTTCGTTACTAAATTATATCTATAAAATTTAACAAAATGTTATCAAAATAACTTTGTTTAGTTATTAAATAAATGTTAATATTTGAGTCTATAGAAACTATAATATTTGTCTTAAAAAAACTACAATATTATATAATTGAAAGTTTAAGAACATATTAGATAGTATACTTAAAAATTAAAGATTCAACAATTTTGAGAAGTGAAATCAAAATTTTAAAATTTTTAAGATAACTTTTTATATATTTATAAAATATAGTTTTTGGCTCTTAATCATATTGAGGTTTTGTATTGTTTTTTGTTTTTTAGAAAACCATGGTTTGTGGAAGTAAAGATTAAGACTTTAATTCATGGTGCCTATGTGTTTCATTAACAACAAAATATTGTGGATTATGATGTTTGTCTCATAAAAAATTTCAAAGTAGTCATATCCGCACACTTGTAGAAAAAAATTTAGCCCCCTAAACCTTCGAACCTGGATTAGACCATGGTCTAATCCATGCCCCATTTACCTCTTCCTTATTATGATAATATGTAACTCTTCCTTATCATGTTCAACATATTGATTATAGTCGCGACAAGTATTTTTCCGCTAGTGTCGGAAAAAAATAGTACGTTGATCGTGTATGTTTGTGATTCTTTTGACTTTATACATGTCTTTATCCTCGAGCTGGAAAATCCTTACTGAGTTTGTTTGGGTATTTGCAGCTAGTGTCGAAAAAAAATAGTACGTTGATCGTGCATGATTTTGATACATGTTTTTGTACTCGAGTTGAAAAATCCTTACTAAGTTTGTTTGGGGTATTCTTTTATTGGGTTTACAGTTCTATGAACTTGTTATTTATGAATTGTTCTCAAGAGGTTTTGTTTTAATTATACATGTCCGGATTGGGTTCTTACAATCTTCGTTCAAGATTCTTTAAGGCCATGTTTAATCTTCTAATCGCCGCTCATACTTGACCATTTTTCTTAAGTTTTCCCCTTTGGATACTGAGATTGTAATCCAGTTAAAATAATAATTGATATTAACAAGAAGAGAACACAACCCACAAGTGCTTTTGTGTTTGTCCTTAGGAATATGACAAGGAAACCACCTTGTTTGAATCTCTACATAACAAAAAAAAGTTCTAAAACACACCAGAACATAGAAGAACCGTAAATACAGTCGTTGGAGTAGCTTTCTCAATGGAAGATTCCGGCAATAATACAACTCCTAAGGATTTTGTATGTCCAATCACTTGCAACATTTTTTATGATCCAGTAACCATAGAAACAGGTCAAACTTATGAGCGAAATGCAATCCAAGAATGGCTTGATAGAGGGAATTCAACTTGCCCAATAACTGGTCAGAAGCTGCAAAATACCCAACTTCCCAAAACCAATTATGTCCTCAAAAGGCTCATTGCAAGTTGGCTTGAAGAAAATCCCACTTTTGTATCAGAAAAACCAGTTGGTTTGACTTCACCTGTTAATGTCATAAGCAGAACCATGGAGGTACAGCAAGCCATTACCAATCTCTATTTATCTGAAGTTCTTGATGATGCAGAAACTGCTGTGCGTTGTGTAGAGAGGTTTTGGTTGGAAGAGAATGTTGAAATGGAGATTCAACATATGTTGTTGAAGCCTCCTGTAATCAATGGACTTGTTGAGATCCTTGTCAATTCTGTTAATCTCCATGTTTTGAGAGCCTCAATCTTTCTCCTATCCGAGCTGGGATTCAAGGATGCCGCTGTCATTCAAACGCTCACCCGGGTTGAGTCTGATGTGGACTGTATTTTGACACTTTTCAAAAGTGGTTTGATGGAGGCTGTTGTGTTGATATATCAGTTTGGGCTTTCGATCGAGCGTCTGCAAGAGATGGATCTTTCCGGGTTTCTTTTGAATGTTGTTAAGAAGGCAGGAGATGATGTAAATGATAAGATGCGGTTGAGCCAAAAATCTGCTGCAGTTATTTTACTTAGAAAAATTTTGGGAAGGAGTAAAGAAGGATCTTTGATTGCTGTTGCTGTTCTTGCTGAAAATGCAATTGAAAGTATTTTGGGTTGTTTAAAAGCCAAACATGTAGAGGAGAGGATTGCTGCAGTTGGGATCTTGCTAAGATGCATTCAAGAAGATGGGAAGTGTAGAAATATCATAGCTGATGAAGCTCAAGCTCACTTAGCTTCAATTTTGGGAAGTTTCATGGATGCGAGTAACGAAGAACAATTCGAGATTGTTATGTTTCTCTCCGAGTTAGTTAAGTTAAACAGGTTTGTTCCACATTTTTCTTTGTCATCAATTTCTTATAGGTAAATCCAAGAGATAAAGAGATGTAGTTGTAATGATGAAGTTTATCATCCTTTTTCTTAGGAGAACTTTCAACCAACAAATTCTTCAAAGCATAAGGGATGGAGGTGGATGTAGTACCATGCACTTTTTTTTGATATATTTACAAACTGCCCTTAAAGATCAATGTCCTGTAGTGGCTGGTCTCTTACTGCAACTTGATATATTGGTATGAGCATCTCATTTTCTCTTTTGGTTAGATACGTTACTTTCAATTTTCTTTCAAGTATAGTTCAATGGGAAAGTGTGTTTGCTCTGAAAAACCTTACTTTGGTAATTTTCTTATTGTTAGTTAGGTAAGTTTTCACCAGTAATTAACACCAAAATTCACCAAAAACAGAGGAAACAAAGACCAACACTGTATTTGTGACATCTTGTATAACTTAGTAACTATGGGGTTATAGGTTCGAATCCCCCTTTCTAATAGGGCTGGATCTTCAATGATCATTACACAATAACAAGGGAACACCAAGAGAAACTACCACAAATTTCTACAATGAACATTCCCTTCTCTAGTTCCCTTCAAAACCTCAGAACAACAGGGCCACATGGATATGACTCGATATGGACGTATCATTTTCTATACAAGAAGAAAGTTTAAAGTGGATAGTTTAATTCATTAATATTTTTAAAAATGAGTGCGCTCAAAATTTATTATTCTTGCACTGAAGTGTGATACGCATCTAACAAATGTATATTGACATCATACAACTAAGGTCTAACATAACATATAGCTAATGTGTTCTAGCTTAGGGACGGGTGTGGTTAACCCGAATATAGTGAAGCGAAGCTCCGATTTCTCAATTCCAAAAAGAAACATATAGCTAATGTGTGTCTGGTTTAGGGACGGGTGTGGTTAACCCGAATATAGTAGAGCGAAGCTCCGATTTCTCAATTAAAAAAAAAAAACATATAGCTAATGTGCAAAAAAGTGTCTGGTGTGTGTCCAACAAGTGTTGGCATTTCCACACATAAGAACTTGTGTCCAACAAGTATTGGCATTTCCACACATAAGAACTCACTTGTCTGTGCTTGATGCTTCTCCCATGCCTGCTTAGTACACTATTGCTTCACTGGTTTATAGGTTGAACCACGAAAGATGAGTATCTATCGTGAAGAGGCAATGGATGTTCTTTTATCATGCCTTGGTGATTCCGACTTTCCAACCACTCAAATTTCAGCAGCCGAGACGATTATGTCTTTACAAGGGAGGTTTAGTACATCTGGAAGACCCTTAGCTAGGTATGTTCTTCTTGAACGTGTTGGATTCACAAAAGGTCGCATGAAACTCAAACCAAGAGGTAATAAGAGCAATGCTCCTGGACAAGTTGAACTTACAACAGTGAGTTTTCTATAAGTATTTTTTGAATATTTTTCTATAATTTTCTAAATGCTTGGGTCATCGGGCTTATATATAACTCTTTTGTTCTTTTAATTCTGCACAAAAGGAAGAAGTGAGGGCAAATGATGAATGGGAAAGAAAGATGGCATTTGTGCTTATGAGCCATGACTTAGGCTTGCTGTTTGAACCATTGGCAAAAGGCCTAAAGAGCAAATATGCAGCATTATTTTCAGCATGCTTTGTCTCTGCCACATGGCTCTGTCATATGCTCCGAGTTCTTCCCGACACAGGGATTCTCGAAGCTGCTCGGGTTTGCTTGCTTGACCACTTCATATCGATTTTCACAACAACAACAGATATTGAAGAGAAAGCACTTGGCTTGGTAGCAATGAACAGTTTCGTACACGAACCAGGTGTGTAGAACCTTTTGAAACAAGAACAAAGGTACCAATATGAATGTCATATTGTTTGCCGCCACAGATTCGGTTTATTATCGAAATGTTTACGAACCATTAGTTATTTGCCATATAAATTACAGAAGGAATGCAGTGCCTACGTTCCAACATGAAAAGTATCATTAGAGGTCTCAAAGAACTTAGGAGATCAACACCATTGGCCTTTGAAATGCTTAAAGTTCTATGTGAGGGAGAAGAGTCGAGTACGGTGAGTAGTTATGCTGATTGATATCGTTTTCCGCCTAACCATGGAGCCGGGAAGCGATTACATATCCTTGTTCTAATGTAGGAACTATGGAATCATCAAGAGTTGTTTCAAGTAGATAGCAGTAAAAATGGAGAAGTGCTATCAATTGTTTATTTCAAAGACAAAATCATCTCTGGCCATTCAGATGGAACAATCAAGGTATCTCTTACCTGTAGTTCTAAGTTTTATTCTTGACAATTCTTAATTGATCCGTTGAATGCTTATAAAATTTCTACTGTGATGTTATACCCATACTGTGACATGCGCATTGTATATTCATTCATAAAAAGGAAGCACCTTTCACAAAATTTGCCAATGCCTGTCAGTGTCAATCAGCTAGATAAGGAACTAATTACCATTTTAAAGGTCAACCGTTCGATCTCCTACCCGTGTAATTGATGAACTCGAAAAGAAAAGAAGAAAAGAAAATTTTGCCAGTGCCCAATATTTATTTGTAGAACTTGTATTAGGGAAGGTTATCTATATTGACACTGTCATGAAATCAGAACAACAATAAAAGGAAACAGTAAAGAAATTGAGACAAAATGCGATGATTTACGTCGTCGTTCACTAACTGTGTATTAATTCACAAGTAGAGGAAAGAACGGTTTTATTAATTTGGAGATACAGAATATAGAATGTCGATCAACCTGGGTCTAGTGTTTTAAGAGAGTTTATATAATGCACTCTCATAAAACCTTATTACAACATATGACCCAAAACACACAAAAAAACATACGAAAACATACAGAATACATAATGTGTCAAACTGTTGAGATCCCTGCTCGATTACCAGGTAGTGAGACCCCAGCTAAGTATTCATGGGACACTATTGTATTTCTCCTGGATTTGATCATCCTTAAATTTAAGGAACTAGTGGGAGCCAAAGTTTTAGCAGGTGTTCATGAATCAAGATGCTTTTTCATGAATGCTTTTTTTTTTCTTTTCTTTTGGTTAGTAAGTGCTATCTGATGCTTTGACCATGGTGTGTTTGCTTGGCTTAAAAGGTTTGGTCTGTTGGAGGAACTAATATTCATCTCCTACAAGAAACTCAAGAGCACTCTAAGGGAGTCACCAGTCTAGCAATTACAGAATCTGATGACAAACTATACAGTGGCTCATTAGACAAGACCATTAAGGTACTTAATCATCAATTCTTTGCTTTCATCTCACACGTATCGAATTTCGCAAACATCACTTTTCTTTATGAGCAGGTATGGTCTTTAGACAGTGATGTAATCCAATGTACACAAGTCCATGACATGAAGGATCAAATTCATAATTTAGTCGTTTCGAAGACCGTTGCGTGCTTCATCCCACATGGAGCCGGCATTAGGGTATCACACCAAACACTCAATTCCATTTTCTGCATTTGGATCAGAAGTTTGTCAATGGCTCACTGCTTAGAAACATTTTAGGTTTATTCTTGGGGTGGGGAATCAAAGTTACTGAACTCAAGCAAACATGTCAAGTGTTTGGAACTTGTGCATGGAAAACTATATTGTGGATGCCATGATAGTAGCATCCAGGTACCCTTCTTTCTGATCCACCGCTTCTATGTAATAGTCTTTTGTTTCTTGCTAACAACGATAAGATTTCATGGTCGATTAGGAGGTCGATTTGGCTACGGGAACCGTAAGTAACATACACAATGGTTCTAGAAAACTATTGGGAAAGGCTCATTCTGTTCAGGCACTTCAATTTTACGACGAACAATTGTTTTCGGCTTGCACTACTTTAGATGGATCAGCTGTGAAGGTACCCATGCTTTCGATCATTTGTCTTGTCAAGTTTTGTTATCATTTTGACAATTTTGAGTTTTTTTGTTCCATGAAGATTTGGAATACTTCAAACTACAGTGTGATTGGATCATTGTCCAGTGCTATGGATGTAAGGAGTATGGTTGTAAGCTCAGATCTAATTTATGTAGGAACCAGAGGAGGATTGATTGAAATGTGGAGCTGGAAAAAATACAACAAATTAGACACACTTCAAACTGGTAGGAACTGTAAGGTTGCTTGTATGGCTCTCAGTGAAAGGGAGGATGTTCTTGTCGTTGGAACATCCGATGGTCGGATTCAGGTAGATTGTTTCTTCGATTTCGAGCACATTTGAAATGACTTTTTGAGTGCTTAAAACTACTTTTTTTTTTACTCTTCAAATATCTTCTTTTAGGGGGTGTTTGGGGAAAAGGGATGAGAATAGTTATAGGTAGAATGATCCTCCTCTTATCCACATTTGGGCCACCGAGAATCATTGCTCTCATAATTATATTTTTCCATTGCTACTTTTTATCCTTCCCATTTGATAGGATCTGAATAGTATTACGAAATAAACGAAACAACAACAAGGTAATCCAAGTTTTGAATAGGACTTGGAACCTCCCTTTCTCTCTAGAGAATCATCTCTAAGAGCCCAAAATTTAATCACTTAAAATATGGATCCCTTTTTCTTCACGCAACCTCTCCTATTTATAACTTCAAGTCTCTACTTACTCCCCAAGTAATTGCTAACATACCCCTAAATTATTCCTTAATACCCTAAGGGCCCAAACCTATCATTATTTCTTATATTTTATTCTCTCTATAATTATTCTATACACCCGAAACAAAAGTATGTAATGGTTTTATGATCACTTTCTTCATTCCAAATACATCATTATTCTTTGTGAAAATCATTCAAAATCATTCTTCCCGTGTTTCTCATCCTTTTCATTATTCATTCTCATTTTTCTTGTCCCAAATATCCGTAAAGTAGGTTATTCCAAAACTGATCCCTTCAACTCTCAAATCTTTCATTTAATCATGAAACATAAGAGCCTCAATCTTACTACCTATGTTTTAAAATGCTACCTTCCATAATATTTAGCTAATATCAGCTACTTTTTTTTTCTCGTAGGCTTGGGGACTGTGACAAAGAGAAAAAAAAAACTCATAAGTTCGAATCTCTCATCCCGACCAATGATTCTTATAAAAAAAGACCGAAGAGGCGAAGGAAACTCAAAATTAATATTCAGTGATTTCGAAACGAGAAGGTAAGGAAATCATAATAGCTCAATTATTATTTCCAAAAGAAAAAGCATTTAAGCATTGAATAGTTTCTTACTATGAACACTATAATCCCATAACCTCAACAAAGAAAGTTGGAAAATGAAGTGGAGACGAATGGTCTTAATACTACTGCCCCTACGTAATATAAAATATTTATTTACTTTTTACTTTGATTGGATTAATATTTTTTATGATATGATTGGAAAATATGTGATCAGGCTTCTTCAAATATTTCAAACAAAAGGAAAAAAGAAATATCAGTTTCTTCAACGTGGGTTTTAAGTTCAGTTCATGTAGATTAGATATCCTTCGAGAAACCAACTTTACATGAGACATAACGGAATATTATTTTATTTTTTTACTGTAATTCAAAATATTATTTTCGTCAAAGCATTGATACAAATTCAAAATATTATTTTATTGTAATTCTTGCATAGTTTTTATCTTTATCTGATTTTCTTTTTTTTTCTTTTTAAATTGGGTTCTTCTTTTCCTGTTAAAAAAATAACAAAATGAAGGTCAATTTTTTTTCTTTTTCAAAATTGGGGTGGATGTCCACAAACTCTAGATAGATAGTATTGTTGCAGTCGCCAAATACTCATTATGATTACATTCATAACCATGGAGTTAAATTGAAATACAATCAATCAAACAAGTCAACACATCATCCATTATTTCGAATATATTATTTATTTAATAATCGATTATTGAATGCCAATTTGGTACGTTAAGTTAAGAAATAAATCATGCATTTGAATCTCTTATTCCAATTAATGTTTACTGAAAAAAAAAAAAAAGAATAAAAAAGTAATCGGAAATCATATAAAAATATTCTACCCATTCCAATCTAGTAATTAACTCTTAATGCAATAGCAATTTAGTTGTACTCTATATTTTGTAATAGTTTAACCAAGATAATTCTGGCCCATGAGTTCTTCTTATTTACATTCATTATTGTTGAATTCAATAGGAACAAATGGTAATTTTTTATTCCCAGTTGAGAATCATCATGTAGTTGCCTAATAATCGAGAGAGTTTTGATAAATTAAAAAGTGATGAATTCAATCTATAGTGGTTACCAACCTATAAAATATATTTGATATGTAAATGTTATAAAGTTAATCAATATATCTCGTAATAATAGTTGAAATATACGTAAAGAGGTCTCGACAATCACATATATAAACAAAAAAAAGATTGATGAAAATTTTAAAAGTAAATTAAATTGTTACAAATATCTCAATGTAAGAACGAACTTATAATCTTTTAAAAAATATTTTGTACCTACAAATATTAGAGTACAATTACTTGCACTAATTCATTTACCATTATCTCCGATCAGTGGTGACATTCCTCGCCCTTTTTAGATGGAACTCTGTATTTTTTTAATTTCTGTTTGGTTT
The DNA here is from genome assembly GCA_037833695.1 of Sechiopsis laciniata. Taxonomy (NCBI): domain Eukaryota; kingdom Viridiplantae; phylum Streptophyta; class Magnoliopsida; order Cucurbitales; family Cucurbitaceae; genus Sechiopsis; species Sechiopsis laciniata. Next base: position 10,598,707 of record JBBMKA010000009.1, on the reverse strand, counting down.
TTTCTTCTCTCCGTATTTTTTTAAAATTTATTTTAATTTTTTTGTTGTATGAAATAAAGCCCCTAATTGTACAGTACATAAATTGCAAACGAAAATTTCGTTCGTTTGTTTTGTTTTTTTTTTTTCTAATTACTATGAATGAATTTGAATGGAGAAACGAAATTGGATGAAATTTTGTTGCATAAGAAAAGAAAATGAGGAAGACGATGTGAGGGGTAAAGATGGAAAATAAACAAACAAATTTTTTTTTGAAAAATTTGTAATGTTTTTTTAAAAATGCAAAAGTTGATATACCTTTAAGGGATGTTTGGATAAGGTTTTGGATGAGGAGTTAGCCTGAAGAGTTATTTAAAGGATTTATTTTGAGTAGTTAAAAATTGAGAATTGTATTACAAAAACTCGTTTGAATGTTAATTTTTTTTTTTTTTTTTTGTAGAGGAGTTAGAGTCAAAATTTTGTTTGAATGTGAATTTAAGATGAGTAGTTGTTTTTAGTAGTTAAAAAAATGATTAGAAATGAGTGGTTAAAAATGATTTTTTATTGATTAGAAATGATTCGTTGGTATTGGGGAGTTATATTGAATAGTTATAAATGAACTATTATAAATACATTTTTAGAAATTAAAAGTTGTTTTAATCAATAAAATAAAGAGTTGTTTAGATTGGTTACAAAAAATTTATTTGGGTGTAGTTTTTAAATGAATTAGTAAATAATCCATCTAAATCCTCCTTAGATACGGCAAACAACGCCCCCATAATTTTTAACTATAAATGGTTACAAATTAAATCTAAAAAAATAAATCTAAATCCTCCTTAGTTAAAGTTGTCATGACAAACTCTTTTTTAAAAAATCTAAATTATAATCTATTTAAGTTTTTAAACTATAAATGGTTACAAATTTACAAGCATATAAACTAAATAATTATAAATTCAAATCTAAAAAAATAAAACTATTAATAATAATTAGAGACTGTGTTTTTGAGAGTATAGTAATTGCATAGAGGAAGCTATTGAAGGATGAAAATGTGTAGAAAAAAATTATATTGAGAAAGATGATAGTGGTGACTACATTGTAAAACACACAATACAATGAAATCCCTAAGGTAATATATAGTAAAACTATAAAACCCTAATTTAAACCTAAAGGCCCATTGGACTTACACAGAAAGAACAATTACATTAAGATAAACATAGAGTAACCCTAACATTAATTACATTAATACTAATGTCAATGCTTTAATACTCTTAACAGTTTTTAACCAAACTAATGTCAATTGGAGGTAAATGACATACATGGATAAGGGGAGATGTAAAATAATGGTATGAAAATTTTACTTTCGTTTATGTTAGAAAAATACCTCCATTTTCTAGGGTTTGTGTTCCCCCTCTCAATTTATACTAAAAAAATAAAAATACCTCAAATCCATCATTTCAACACTTTCTCCGAATAACATTTTTTAAATAAAGTTTTTCTTGTCTTTTTTAAATTTTTGTGTCATTATTCATTATAAAACTCTTATCCAAACACAGTTTTAATACAACTTTTTCATCAAATAATGTTTTTTCATTTTTTCTAAATAAAAATATAGGATAAAATATCATTTTGGTCCATGAACTATTATGTACGTTTCATTTTGGTCCTTAAGCTTTCAAAAGTCCAATTTTAGTTCTTAAACTATCATTTTTGTTCCATTTTTGTCCCTGAAGTTTCAAATGTACAATTTTAGTCCTTGAACTATCTAAAATGTTTAAAATAGTTCTTGAGTTAAAAATAAAACTTAACCCTAGTTAAAATTGATGATGTGGCAAAAAAATAATAATAAAAAAATTGTTATCATCTTTTTCCCTTTCACATCTCTTACAAGATCTATAGTTCAAGAGGAAAAAAACAGAGCATACAAAAAACCATTGCTTAATGTCTTTTCTCATTCTATTGTCCTCTCCTTCTTTCCAAACTCAATCTTTATTTTTATTTTTAAGCCTCTCTCATCACTCCCTCTATATTGATGTCGCCTGAAATATGAAGTAGCAGCACAGCAACCACCATTAATCGCAGCTTGAAGAACGAAAAGGCATCAATCGAGAACTTGCCCTTCTCACACAAATTCCAGGGGAGTTCCCCCTTGTCAAGCTCTTCTAATCTCAATTGGTACAAAACCTAAAATTTCTAATGTCGTAGTGGGAGAGATCTTTTCAAGAAAAAGAAACAAGTTGAAATTTCAAATGCACCAATATAATGCGCTCGAAAGAAAAAGGATACTCTATGTTTAACGATTTGGATGAGGGAAAAAATGGTGGTCTGAAAAAAAAGAATTTTCACAGTGAAAGGAGAATACGATTAGATTAAATTTGGATCCACCAAGAAAAGAAACAAGTTGGAGCATATACTTTACAGCCACCACATTTCTTAAAGCTCTAAAAAATGTTGTGCCAGACTGAAAGCCAGTAGGCATGGAGTGATGAGAGAGACTGAAAAATAAAAATAAAGATTGAGTTTGGAAAGAATGAGAGAGAGCAATAGAATGAAAAAAAAAAGACATTAAGCAATGGATTTTTGTATGCACTATTTTATTCCTCTTGAACTATAGATCTGGAAAGAGATGCGAAAGAGAAGAAGACGATAACAATTTTTTTATTATTATTTTTTTGCCACATCATCAATTTTAACTAGGGTTAAGTTTTATTTTTAACTCTAAGAACTACTTTTAAACATTTTAGATAGTTCAAGGACTAAAATCGTACATTTAAAACTTTATGGACCAAGATAGAACAAAAATGATAATTCAAAGACTAAAATTGAACTTTTAAAAGTTCAAGGACGATAATGAAACTTTCATAATAGTTCAGGGACATATTTTATCAAAAAATATATTATTTTTCATGCAACAGTTCTAGCATTTTTCATTTAAATCATTTTTTTCCATACAAACACGTCTAAAAATTGATTTTAGAATAGACAAAATGAATTATTTATTAATTTATGAACGACCACTTAACAAGTCACGTTGATACTTACCAACTTTTAAAGACAATAATAAATAATTGAAACTACCTTCCTTAAAAAATTTGTCACCTTTTGTTTCCTAAGCACATACATGCAAATTTCGAACTTATCCCTCCACTCACGTTTACACAAAGCCAAGCCATTGGGCTCTCTGGTCTATACAAAGTCGATTTAAAATGAATATTCGTTAATTATTTCTAAACAAGAATTGTATTGAGATAAATTTTTATAACTATTTAAAATAATTTTTATTTTTTTAATAAAAATAATTTCTTATTTTTAACCATTCGTTTTTAATAATTCATCTACTTAAAGTAATTCTTCATTTATAACCATTCATTTTTAATTATTTATTTTTAACAATTCAAAATAATTCATTTTTAACTATTTATTTTTCATTATATTTTTTTAACAACTCAAAATAACTATTTATTTTAAATATACATCGAAACAAGCTATTGTCTCTTACTCTAGAAAAAAAATTACATACAAACGAGTTTTTTACTACAATTATTATTTTATAACTATTCAAAATAACTTTTTATCCAAAACCGTATCAAAACACCTACTTACAAATCATTCTATAAACAATTGATCAAATAATTTATTATTATTATTTTTAAGTACAATTTTGGAAGAGGGCAAGACACAAACACTATACAGAGGATGCTAGTGGCCATGACATTGAACTGTATTTATCGTACAATAAAATCAATGTGTCACTTACCTTCAGTTTAATCAAATAATTTATATTAAATAGAATAAAATGCAATTTTTTAAGTAATTACGATTTATCCCTATATTAAATGGCTACATGCAGCGAATTCAATCCGCCATCAAATAGAGTTAAACAGAACCTTTAGAGCGTGTTTGGTGCAGAGATCAGAATTAAGTTAAGAGGTATTAAGTTAAGCCGAGTGTTAAGTTAAGTTGAGATTAAGTTAAGATGTGTTTGGTGGGCGAACTTTTGTAAACTGAATTAAGTTAAACTGATTGTTGTTTGAACAAATCATTTGTTAGCTTTCTTCAAGGTTGAAAGACTATATTGGAGCTTTTCAAAGTTTGAGTACCTGAATAAAATAAATAGCAAAAGTTAAAAGTCTGTCCATTTTCATTCGTCCAATCATTATAAGTACCACGCCCTCGTCCCATTACTTCACTCACCTCCCAGTTCTTCGTTCCCACCGGCGATTCTTCCAAATCAAAACCAAAATGGCTCCGATCGCCGTTGGAGATTGGTTGCCGGACGGGACTGTGGCTTTCTTCGACGATCAGGATCAGCTTCAACATGCTTTCGTACACTCCTTTGCCGCCGGCAAGAAGGTCATTCTCGTTGGAGTTCCCGGTGCCTTCACTCCCACTTGCAGGTGAAATCCCTCTCCGATTCTCGAATAATCGACGGATCTGAGAGCTTCTGAACTTTGATTTCTGTTTGTGTTCTTGATTGATGTTTCTAGGTTTTGGATTTGTGTAACTTTTATGAAGTAATGAGTTGTTTGGTTTCAGTATGAAGCATGTGCCTGGATTTATTGAGAATGCTGGAGATCTTAAGGCGAAGGGCGTTGATGATATTCTGCTAATTAGTGGTATAGATCTTGAATTTAACTCGATTTCACTTTCTATTACGGTTGTTTTGGTTGTAGTTAGCTACTTACCATTATTGATTTTTTCTTTTGTTCATGAATGCGCATGATATAAATTATCACCGATTGAGAGTAATTTCAATTATCGTATGCTCTTTGAATGTTGGTTCACTTCATTCTATATTGGGAATTGCCACAGATCTAGAGTTATGAGAATTTGTGTTTTTTTCCCTGCCTGTTCAATGTTTTGGAAAGATGTTCCCTGGAGGCTGCCTAGTGGTTGAGCCCTGAGCCAAGCGACCCCAAATTTTGCCTCTGTTTCCTACGTTGATTCCTGTTGACTGACTTAGGGACTGACGTGGTTGCCCCTAGATTTAGAGGAGCGAGGCTCCAAGTTACCGGTGATTAAAAATAATTGTGGAAAGATGAGTTGAAGTGGGTTTTCCCGATGCCTTAGTTCTTTTTCCATGCAGAACAATAATATTTCAAAATGAATAATATTTTAAAGAAATTCTCTAGTCTACTATGCACAAGCAAGAATATCACTAAGATCTAACGATTTGGAGACCCAAGAAAAGATAATATGAAGTATGGAATGAGACTTTTTTTTAACCGAAAAATTGGAGTTTCGCTTCATTATATTCGGGCTAATCACGCACCATGCTTTCCCTTTCTAGCCAAATGACGACCCAAAAGTTGCTTTCACCTCTTTGTTCGTTCATTGGCATAACCGCCAAGACATCTCATTGAAACAACTATTGGTCTTTTTAGGAGAGATTGAACTCACATTCAATTTTGATTTGTTCTTAAGTGAATAGAACGTCTCTTTCCTGATTCTATGTAATCGACTAGTTTCTTATCCAAACAAAAGATTGAAATTGACCAGTTTTCTTCGTATTGACTTGGCACGTATATGCAAATGTTGGCCTTTCGTGAATGGTTGAGCCAAAACTAACAAAACAATAATATAATTAGTCATTATACGTAAATATTATAGTTTTAAAAGGTTGATTTGACTTTGAAAACCTAAAACAAACTAATTTTTCTGTTTCTTTGCTTTTCTTAAAGCATCATGGTCAATAAGTTCCTTTAGTCAAATGTTTTAATAAATAAACTCCAAAGTTTCATATTTTTATTGCAATTGGTAGATAATTACAGTTGTTTCTGTTGGATGCAGTCAATGACCCCTTCGTGATGAAGGCCTGGTCCAAGACCTACCCTGAGAACAAGGATGTCAAGTTCCTTGCTGATGGCTCTGCAGCATATACACATGCTCTTGGCCTGGAGCTCGATCTTTCCGCGAAAGGACTTGGCATCCGGTCCAAGCGATTTGCTCTCTTAGTTGATGACCTTGAGGTCAAAGTTGCAAATATTGAAGCCAGTGGAGAATTTACCGTCTCCAGTGCTGAGGAAATTCTCAAGGCTCTTTGATTCCATAATCTTGTGAACTTTTGCGCCACAGGTCTTGGCCTTCCATGTTTTATCCATGTAGTCTCTAGCGTATGAATAGGGCAGAGCCCATGTCGTCCTTCTATCGAACTATTGTTTGTGATTTAGTGTTAGATGTTTAAGGCTCCCTTCCTAAGAATAATGAAAGATCATGCTATTGCTAGTTCCAGTTTGGTTTTTATACAGTTAAAGAGGTATTTTATACAACTCTGGCCAGTTTTTTGTGCAGTTTTTATTTTAATTTACATACTTTATTTCTATAAACTTCTGGTAAACCGATTTGTGAGTTGAATTTGGCTTTTTAGTGTCAGGGTGATGTTGCCCTGTTTCCAGGAAACTGTGTTGATAAAGTTGAACATTTGGATCCTTTTGACTTGGGGAAGGCACTCTATTTTAGTTAATCAAAAGTGTATGGCAGCTTTTGCGTTCAGGCCCAGCTCACTCTCTTTCTAGGGCTTTGCATAAGATATTCGACCTTGGTATGTGTATCAAATTTGTGGATGGAGACTTTGCCTTGTGATCAAATGAGTTTTTTAAAACCATTTATTTGTTAACGGTATATTATTTGCATATATGTAGCCTATGGATTACATTATTATGACTAGACATTACAGAGTTAAGAGGCGATGAGTTTAATATGTGTCCTAGTGCCTACATAATTTCTTGTATGGAAGTTTTTCCATTTACATCTATATAGTTTCTCAATTATGGAAATTTTTTCCTTCAAAATTATTATGAGAACCATCATAGACTTATTGGTTAAGAAGGAATTGTAAAGTTAAGAGGTAACGAGTTCAATTTATGGTAGCTTTCTACACAATTAATTTCTTATAAATTCCTTAACATGCAAATGTTGTATGGTCAAACGTATGGTTCTGTGATATTAGCCGAAATACGTTTAAATTGGTTCAAACAATTACTTATATAATATATATATTATGAGACCTAAATTTGGCTAGATTGTTTCTAAGGGAATAAATACCATATTATAATTTGATAATACAATTAAAAAACGTTTTCTAACAGAATAAAATCCGTTCTTAGTAATTCCGTAAAATATCGTTTGGAAAGTCAAATTCTACTGCTTCTCTTCTTATACCATTAAAATGTTATGCAAAGATCATTTCTACACACGTCAGTGAATAATACTATACTGTCATTGAGTTTCTCACATAGGGATATTAATAAATTTGGGAGTATCATTGGAAAATTCAAAATGCGTCCCCAACTTTAGAAAGTATATTTTAATCACCTTTCAATTGAATCCTGCTTTCAAAATATTATTTAAAAATCAATTTTCAAACTTGACTTAAAATAAAGGTGGTTCTTTTAAGCACACTTTTATGCAATTGTTGCTAACAGTGCATGCACAGAAAGAGCATAAAACTCAATTGTGGTGGTCATAAAAAATGTTCAAATTAAAGCTAAACAGAACCGAGTGTTTTCAGTTTCAGTTCCAGATTTCAGGGCTCCTTAAATTGTTCAGCAAATTATAGAATGAAATAAACCATAAAAATAATTGAGACTCACAGTGTTCATTTCATTTTCACCCACTTTTTTTCGAAGGGTATTAAATATTGTGCCACTGGTTTGTTGGAAGCCAGCCATTTTATCACTTAATTGCAGGTAGGAGTATATATCGGGCTGGGTTGGATTGAGTTAGAAATTATTTTGTAAATCAATCCAAATTTTTAGATTTTTCAATTTATAAATTCATCGAACTATATGTATTAGAACAATTAGATCCAACTCATATATTTTTAAGTTGAGTTTATTTTCCTCCTTTCTCTTTTAAGACTAACTCATAATCTATTAAAAGAATTAAGTAAAATGATAGGATATCAAACTTGAATACAAGTTGTATATTTTTTTAGTTTATGATGTCTACTAACATGTTAAGAAGCTATTTTGTTAATTCTTCTTACATACCTATACAAAATATTACTTGAGTAGTATTGAATAAGAAAAAAAGAGAGATCAATCTGCCAATATTTTTGCATTTAAAAAAAAAAAACGTTTGGATTTGAAAAGGGTCAATAAAGCGAGGTGATTCTTTGACCATAAGCTTCTTTTCATTTCTCTCTCTCCTCAGGTTTTTTATACAACTGGCCCTTGAAATTTGGAGAATGGCTTCTGTGACTTACTCACCAAGATACCCATATTCTGTTTTCTCTTCTTTAAACCCTATTTTGAGCTTTTAGGGTTTTGGTATATTCCTCTGTTAGCTAAAAGATGAGTGTTTCAAGATTTGTCAAGTGTGTCACTGTTGGAGATGGAGCTGTTGGGAAGACTTGTATGCTCCTCTGTTACACCAATAACAAGTTCCCCACTGTGAGTTTGTTCATACCCATCTTCCAAAATCACTCCTTTTCAAATCCCTTTCTTCCATTTTGTGCCATTAATTTGCATTTGTTTTGTTTTTTTGCAGGATTATATTCCTACAGTTTTTGACAACTTCAGTGCTAATGTGGCTGTGGATGGGAACATTGTCAACTTGGGATTATGGGACACTGCTGGTAAACTAAATGGGCTTTCTTTTTTTTAGCTGTTTTGTTTTTAAATATGGATTCTATCCACTGGTTTTGAGTGAAAATTGGTTCTGTTTTGAAGGTCAAGAAGATTACAGTAGACTTAGGCCACTGAGTTATAGGGGGGCTGATGTTTTTGTTGTGGCTTTCTCGTTGATCAGTAGGGCGAGTTATGAGAATGTTCTTAAGAAGGTAATGGTGAAAAAAAACCATTGTTTCATTCATTTAAGAGAGTTTTTTGTTCTGACCGTCATATTTCATGGATGAACGGAAGTTTATGTTGAGATATGTTTTTGAACTATGTTGGCCCACTATTACTTAGTGTGGGGTCTCGTTGGCTGGTTTGCAAGCAGGAATCTATGAACTCTCTTAAAACTTTAGCCCCGGTTTGACAAACTTTTGTACTCTTATCTCCTTAATAAAACATTTATCTCCTATGCGTGTGGACTTAGCTCGCATATTGTTAATGAGCCACATAAATCTATGTGTTTTGTTTTAAGTTTTTATTGTTTTCTTGATTGTTGTTCTGGTTTTTCATAACAGTTTAGCTTATGTTTTTTAGTGGATGCCGGAACTTAGACGATTTGCTCCTTGTGTTCCTATTGTTCTTGTTGGGACAAAGTTGGGTAAGTAGAAAACTTGAAACTGGCTTTGGCAGAGAGTTTCTTTGTCATCTGCTCTTTTGAAGCAGTGTTATTGAGATAGTTTGAATTTCCTTAGATCTTCGTGACAATGGAGCTTATTTTGCGGATCAAATGGGATCAAACACTATAACATATTCTCAGGTAACCTTTTCTTTTTAATCTGAAATGACTTACTTTTTTCAACATTTGGTCCAATATAAAAGTTGCTCTATAGATTTTTTTTCACCTGAGTTAAATCTTATTGCTCAGAAGAAACTGATTTAGTTTGTTTTATGCAGGGAGAAGAGCTTAGGAAACAAATTGGTGCTGCTGCTTACATTGAGTGTAGCTCTAAGACTCAACAGGTAAGATTTTTTTCATAAACTTGGGATTTGAAAGACATTGTTACCTCTTTCTTTTGTTCGTTTTTAATCCGGGATGATTGTGTAAGACCCTTATTTACTCATATAAGTTCTAGAAGGGGCAAAATAAGTATTTGGGAGGGGCAAGTGTTTAGTGTTGGTTACTCTGGTTTGGGGGAAAGAGAGGCATTTAAATAAGTGGTGAGTATGCATTTTTTTGTCTGAGGTTTTTGAAACCTAGAGAAGAGAGGTCATCGACACTCTCGAATGCAACTGGTAGCTTGCCGTTATTTCTATTTCATTCGCTTTATCGTTCTTTGTGTTATTATCAATATATATCATCACTCTATATTAAAGAAATATCGATATCACGGTGTTATTTCGAGAATTGTTAGGTTGTTCGGATACAATTGTGCATTTACTTTCTTTCTCTCTACTCATTTTTTTCACTCACCAAAATTTTCAAAGTTGATACATTCCCTCATTCCACATGACATGTCATCATTATATGCATTAATAATGAATAATAGTACCTCAGTGAATTGTTAATTTTGTTTAGAATGTCAAAGTTGTTTTTGATACTGCAATCAAAGTTGTTCTTCAACCACCAAGGAGAATCGAGATGACTATGAAGAGAAGGAGCAGAAGGTCTGGTTGCTCAATTATGTAAGTGCAGACATTCTTCCTTCAAACTTTGACTTATTAAGAAAAGATTCCTAGTAGATGGTCTATGATCATTCTCAGTCACATTAAAATGTATATATGTTGCTTATGGTTTTTACATGTATATGCAGCAGGTGCATTGTGTGTGGTGGCTGTGCTGCGTAAACCATGCTCGTGAAAGGGACCGAAGCCAATCGTAGAGCTAGATCTTAATATTGATGGTTTAACATTGTTTTGTACTAAAAAATAGGCGTGTGTTAGAAGTGAGAAGTGATTTATGTTCCTTTTTGTTGTGTTTACTGCAAATGTTGTATTTGAAATGATGTTTTGATTGCCGTTTATGGACTGCACAAATTCTTGCTGCTGATATAAAAGAAGAGTAAGAAAACCAAAAATGTCAAACACCTTGCCAAGTTATTCAAAAACAGGTCAACGAGAAAGTGAGGAAAATTTGGAAAAATCAAGTCTATCATTTCTCTGTATTACCACATTCATTGGAATTAATTTCTCAGGATTGATAATAAAAAATTGTCATATATCTTTAAATTAATTTCTTATGAAAATATTACAGGTCAAGTGAATTATCTTATGAAAATAGTCAAAGTCCGTATAAATTATTAACAAGGACATTTAGAGAAATAATAACATGTTGTAGACTCGTAGGTATCAGGGTGTGACACTTGCCAACAAACTTACACAACTCTAGTCAATCAAAGATGAATGACAAGTATAGAGCTCTAGAATCAGGTGAATGAGAACTTGGAGTGCCATTGCCACTTGCTGCACTAGACAAACATGAAACATCAAGAAAAGTCTTTTTAAGATAACAGCATCCTTTAATCATGTAATAAATTTTCAGCTGTTATATAATCTATCAACAGTTATTATTTTTTGAATATTTGTGAGTGCCCATTATAACTTAGGCAACATTGAATAATCTCAAATAACATTACGTTTGACCTTACAATATTTTTATGTCTAAGGAAATTTGTAGAAAGTGAATTTTGTTTTAATTTACCAATTGTTGAGGATTAATGTCGAGTTCCTTCCTATCAAAACCATATTAAATAAAGTGTGGTTCTAGTACCATGACTTAATGGTCAAATAAGATTAAGGTTGGAGATAATTTTACACCTTGTTTGATATCCCTCCTAAGAGACGTTTTCTACTCTTTGCTTTGGTTTTCTAATGAATTTGTCTTTTAAAAAAACGCATCATTACCTACCTAAAAATTAAATAGCTTTTTTTTAAAAATATCAACTACTATTTTAATCAATTTGTATGCAAATCTTACGATATTTGAATATTAAAAAACCTATAGAAAAGACGAATGTTGTGTTAAATAGTTGACATATGAAAATAGTAAAGATATGTGTAAATTGACGTAAGGTGTATTCGAGACACCAAGAATGAAGGAGAAAATAAGAATGAAGATGATTCTATGTGTGTTGACGTAAGGTAATCACGTTTTCCAAAAATCACATTTTTCATTTTCTTCTTAACTACTTTTATTCATTATCCAACAACTTTTTATACATTACATCATTATTTTTCATTCTCATCATACTTATTATTTTATTTTTCTCATAATCATTCCCTTCACTCCAAACAAAAATAACCATTTCCCTCGTAATCATTCTTTTCACCTCAAACATAAATAATCATTTTTCTCATAATCATTTCCTTTTACACTTTAAATAAGCTTGTCCGAGTCCGAGACTAGTGGGAATAAGAGCTATGTAATTATTTATTAGGCATTAAAAAAAATGTTTTCTTGTTAATTTTTATTAAAAAAAAAGAGTGTTGTTTAGTTTTAGAAATATATTTACCTTATGTCATAATTTTTTTTTTTTAAAGCACCTTATATCATAATTTACACTAAGACTATTATGATTATTGAATTAATTTGGAATAAAATTAATTTCAAATGTATTAAGAACAAATTTTTAAAATATATTAGTTTGAAAATAATCAAGCTTTATGGTTAATATAGAGACTAAAAAATTAAAATGTTATATTTTCTTGGAAAAAATAAACTAAAAGTAGACATTTGAAATAAGAAGAAAAAAGAAATTTTACAAATACCCTTTTACGGAATTTCACGGGCTGAATTTCTCGGTAACTAGAATTTAGGGTTTATGAATGAACTTCGTTCGACGATTTATCGGCGTTCAGACTTGAGATCGACCAGTTTCGTCGCTGCTTATCGAAGCAGGCAGAAGAATAGGGCAAACCAGGCGAAGCGATGGGTTCGAGGGATAAAGACTCCACGACTCACCACCAGCCGTTATTGAGCAGCCTCGTAGTACGGCTGTCGAATAGTGACGGAGGCGGCGGCGGAGTCGGCGGAACCAGCGGCGGCCGCGTTGGTCGTGGAAGCGATTATGAGGCCGGTGAGGTTCCTCGCGATCCACCTCCACAATATTATCGATTGGATCGATATTCGGCTGATTTGGGTTCGTTATTATATAACTCTAAACCTTCGTTTCTTGAACTGCTTTTATTTTTGGTTTTGTTTTGTGTTTTCTGGAAAATTTATCGCCGCGTTGAATTTAATCGCTTGCGTTGCGACCTTAGGTTGAATATATGTATATTTGATAGGAAACATATTTTGAATGAAAGAGTGAAAATTACAAAAATGGGGAGAACAGCCATCCCGTGTCAATGGTGAAAACATAAAGTTCAGGTCAAAATAGAACTTCAACTATAATTGGTTACTTAAACTGATTCAACAAAGTTATCCAAACTTTGCGTTTAAAGGTCCTTGCGATCCTTTCTAGTCAAAGTTTCTTTTAAGACTCCATTGGATTTTTTACCTTTTTGTTTTGAATCGAGAAATCAGAGTTCCGCTTCACTATAGCTAGAGTAACCACGCCCGTCCCTAGGCCAGACATCGGGAGACATCGAAAGAATGGAGACACAAGAGGTGTCTACAAAGTAATGGCACAGTAAGTCTCGAACCTGAAAACTTGAGAGGAGCACACCTTCAAAGCCCAAGACTTCAACCATTGTGTCACTTCTTGGGGACAAAAGGCTCCATTGGATTATAGAGCCATAGAATCGCCATTAGATTTAATTTATTTGATTTACCAATATGATTCTCTAGAAGGTGATGTAAATATATGTGTATGGGTATATGTTTTGTAAATTTATATCACTACATGCTTAATGTTTCCCATTCCCTTAGGTTCTTTGTCTAACAATTGTAGTTGACCCTGTAAATTAATCTCAGCTAAACCCGAATTTGTGAGTTCGACTTAATTCGTTGAGCAGTAATTTAGTTAGCTGAAGTGTGTTTTTGTTTAATGGGAGATGGAATGCTTAGATATGCTTCTAAAATAAATGAGGAAAAATCATCGCTCCCTCTTAAGATGAACTATTGGTTTTTTTGTCGTGAATGGTCGTATGGATGCTCATGTTTTTAGGTGGAATCCAATGAAGAATCATGCCAGGATAACTGCAGTATGACTCTCATCTATATTCATATTATTGTACTTCCCTGGTCATTCTTGCTGTCTTATATATCACTTGAAAGGTTCTGCAGGGAACTTATGGGGCACCCTTGATTTGAAGTAATTGATAAACAAATTTCTATCTACCATGGACGAGAGAGGACTGAGTGACAGTGTTTTCCATCTAGATGAATGCTATCTAAAGATTTTGCTCAAAATAGTTGGTATATTATTAGAGTTAATGGGTTTCAACTTTCACCCTTAATTCCAACCAATTTCTCATGATGTTTGGTGAGTTCAATAATCATGTATTATGCATGCCAACCCTGTTATGAGAGACACTCAAACTTGAAGCTTTCTTCTTTTGGAACTTGCTGGAGAGGATCAAATTTGACTGTTTTTCTTTAATCTCTAGCAAACTGTTTTGTAAGTTGTAACCTTATATTACTTATCTTGTGCAAATTTAGTTCAAATTATTTAGAGTATCAAATCGTGCATGTAATTTGACACTTTGTTTTGATGCATCAAATTCTAAGTTAGAAATTAGAATGCATTGATAGCTAGGGTAAGCACAGCTGTTTTTGGTTTCATTTTGAAGTTACAGAAAATTTTGTGACATCCTGGTGACAAATTAAGTTTGTGGCATTCTGGTGACAAATTAATTTTGTGACCTCTTCATTTCGGTTATCCTCATCTTTTTGCATGTAAAAAATGTGGATCTACTTTCACCTGTCAAACTTTTGTTCTGGGAATAAAATTTTCTATTCTCTTACAGCTGTGTTGCCGCCGGCAAGAACTTAGATCTTGAGGAGGGCATTGGATAAGTGCAGTCTCAGATCATGATTTTGGGAATTGCTATTTTTTCCATGTTAAGACCATTTAAATTTGGGGGTAAATTTTTGTGCAAGAAATCCTGGGTTGCTGAGTGGAGAGCTATCATATCATCCGTTGTCATTTTGGTATGTCTATGGTGTTGGGCCTGGTTGGACTTTGGAGTAAGATGTGTTAAAATACCAATTCTAATTGAATCATGGTGAGGTGAGGGTTTCTCATAAGAAGTACAAGGGGATCAAATAACAAGTTAAAGAAGTGTAGTTGCCCTGTCTGGTTGAGACTAGTGGTATAAGCTCTAAATGAACTTAAAGCTACGTTGACATTGGTTTACTGCAAGAAATAGAATAAACCGTTATGGGCTACCAGCTTCACTCTGGTATTTGACTTTTATGAAGTGAAGATGCCACTTTTTTGCTATGGGCGGACTTTTTCATTGTCTAGGTTTCCATCCAAGGGATGAAATTATTCTCATGGAACTGATACTGATTGGGCTGTTGTGGTCCATTGGATGATCAAGGGCCATCTGGTTTATGCGTAGCTGACTTCTTGATTTACTTGTCAGTTTCGTTAAGGGTTGATTTGGTGGAAAGTTTGGATCTTCACATTTCATTTTGTATCTCATCCCACAAATTAGGGCTTCTTTTCAACTAAATATATGGTAGTGTAAATTGGTATAGCAATGGCAGCCCAGTGCCCTTAGAGTTGGACTAACTTCACTTCTCCCATCCTTTCAAGTCTTCAAAATTTTGTTGTGGTCAATGACTGAAGGTAGCGTCGGTCATTTCTACTGGATGTGGCCAGTCCACTAGGTTCTGCTGGAAATTATTCTTGCATTATGCATGGAAATCCATTGGTATGTTCTGCAAGTCGAAGACGAGCTGTTGTGACCATGAAAGTATTTGGAGTTGATTTCTGGATTAATAGAAGAGTAGGATGGATGCCATTGCTTACTCTGGTTTTTGGATGCTTCAATTTATGTGGGTTTTCTTTTCTTTTCTGTGAGCTTTTCACTGTGGTCTTTCTGATCCTTCCAGATGTTATTCAACTGATGAATTCTGTATATTATCATGGGTTGGTAATGCTGTGTGATTAATTGAATACTAGCTTGTACGTGTTGTTCATTTAAAAATGGGCTATTTGTGGATGCCTTTCCTCATTGCTAGGACCTCACTGACTGAGTTTTTTCTTCAAGACTTTGTGATTGTGGGCTATAGTGATTCAAAATATAGATGGATGTGGGTCTTACATGTACTAACACTGGACTTGGGGAAAGTGGGACACATGCTCATTGCAAGTAGTCCATGGTTTTGCTTTCTTCTTTTTTCCTGTGAAATTTCTCATGATATGGGTGGTAACGTACCAAACCTACACGAGCAGTTATCATCAGAACTCTCTCTTGCCTGCATCTTTGCACATTCTCTTGCTTTGTTCAATGAGAGGAGATGTCTCCAATGAATGAGAATGGTTGCCAATTTTTTTGGTTGGTTCTTTTGCGGCTGTATCAGGGAAAATCGTTGGAAGATATATGGATGGTGTACTTCGAATAATTTTTGCATACAACCTGTTACTTCTTTTTTATATCGTATAAATACACTACTTTCTTTATTTCAGGATATAGACTACATGCAGGTTCAGCTTCTCCAACACGTCGTCGGGATGATCACCGATATATTTCTGATTTTGATCATTCTGGTGGTCTCACTAGGGGCCGAGAATTTGGTGGCGGCAAGGATCTTGGTAGACGTCGAGATACTTCACCTCATTACAGTCGAAGAATAAGTGGTGGAAGGCCATTGGGGAGAGGTGTTGATGGCGCTAGATTTGCTCCTGGGCCAAGTAGAGGAGAACATAGTAAAAATAATCCAAATGTGCGTCCTAGGGAGGGGGATTGGTATTGCTCAGATCCTTCGTAAGTACTAATCTCGCATCCCAATTTGGTATATATATAACAATGGATTTACTTTTGTTATATACAGATAATCATTTGTTGATAACCATTCCATTACATATTTTACCATAAAAAACCATTCCATTACACCATTTAGTCATATGAACGAGAAATTTAAGTATTGCACAGAGTGGAGTAGGACCTCTTTATATCAATGTCTATTGGTTTGTTGAATTATTATCGTTATTATTTTCGAAGGGATTGATTTTATCACTTCAATATTATTTTTATCATTGAAAAATAGTTGAGACAACCTCATTTAAAAGTTTTTTTTCATGCATATTAGTTATTACATGTATGGGTTTAAAAAAAAAAGCATATTACTTTTTTGTTGATTGGACTGAAAGAAAAATGTCAATAGTTCGGCGGTGTGCGTGCCAAATCTTGTTAGTGAATGATAATATGTTTTAGGTTCCAATTTATTCTCCATTTGCAGGTAATACTATATCAATGCGATGGTTTTTTATGCATAGCCTTGCGTACTTCATTACATTGCTTCAAGTTGCTTTTTCTTTTTCAAACCATTTGTGTTCTTATTCTTCATTAGATGTGACAACCTAAACTTTGCAAGACGAGAATTTTGTAACAACTGCAACAAACCCCGCACTGGAGCTGGTGGTAGCCCTCGAAGAGCCGGCTATGCTGGTGGAAGCCCTCGAAGAGCCGGCTATGCTGGTGGAAGCCCTCGAAGAGCAGGCTATGCTGGTGGAAGCCCTCGGAGAGCAGGCTATGCTGGTGGGAGCCCTCGGAGAGCAGGCTATGCTGGTGGGAGCCCTCGGAGAGCAGGCTATGCTGGTGGAATCCCTCAGAGAGCAGGCTATGATGGTGGAAGCCCTCGTAGAGCAGGCTATGCTGGCCCCTTATCCCTGCATTCTCCTCCTAGACGCTTGGCTGCCCATCCAATTGAACGTTCTCCTGGCAGGAGTCTTAATGGATATAGGTCTCCTCCGCGTGCTTGGGCCAGGGATGGTCCTAGGGATATCGCAGCTGTTGATTTGGCACCTTCGAGGTATGAAAGCAGGTATTCCGATCACAACCTGAGGAGCGATAGGGTGGAATATCTAGAAGATAGCTTTAAAGGAAGATCCAAGTTCGACAGGCCAATTCCTACAGACTGGGCCCTTGGAGAGCATGGAAGGGATGACTTCATTACTGAGAGGAAGGGATTGGAAAGAAGGCCACCATCACCGCCACTGTCGCTGCTTCCTCAGCGTAGTCGTTGGGCGCATGACATTAGAGCGAGGAGCCGTTCCCCAATCAGAGGTCCAGTTAGGTCTCCTTTGAGAGGCTCGCTTCGGTCTCCATTAAGTGGTGGCCTTCCTCCAAAAGACTTCCGTAGAGATGTCTTTGTTGAAAGGGAGCGGGATGATAGGCGTGGCCTAGTACGAGAGCGCGAAGGAGGTCCATTCTAGTGCTGAAAATTTAGTTTTTATGTGGCTTCCATAGTAATTTTGGGTAGAGCAGAACCTTGTAATCTGTGTTTTAGAGAGAGCCTTGGAAAGAGGATGTTAAGTAGAGCTGGCTTATTTTTGCCTGATTGGTTCAGTGTGTGGAAACTTGCTAAATGGGGTATTTACTCTGCCTCTGTTTTGTGTTTCTTATTATTTTTTGTTTCAGTGGGCTGCAGAAATAGTTAAATTAATGTTTTACATATATGTTCTGTAAACTTTTTCATGTTTGGTTTGTATACTTGTGGGCAATGGTTTTGAACCGGTTTATTATTATTATTTGAGTTTCAACAATGGTAGTGTGAGAAACTCAAAAAATAAAAAATTAAAAAAAACCATGGGAATGTGAGATTGAGCTGATGATTTCTTAGTTCATAGAAACATGGATGCAACTGTTGAACATTTGAACATTTACTTTTGTCGGCGATTTTAAACTATTATTATCCCCTGTCCTCACATTAATTTTAAGTTATTTGGAGCCCGTTTGATAACGTCTTTATTTCCTGTTTCTTGTTTTTTGTTCTTAATTCTTGTTTCTTGTTCCTGTTTTTATTTAAAACAAAAACAAGAATGTGTCTGATTATTATTTTTGTTTCCTGTTTTAAAAAAAAATAAGAAACAGAAACTTGTTTGATAATTATTTCTAGGTTCTAGTTTTTTTTTTTCTTAAAAAAACATTACATAAATTAAATATACACATTATGAAAAAAATCATGAAAAATAGGAATGTGTCGTGATATATCTATAGTAAAATTATGAAATAAAATAAAACAATTATGTATAAATACTATATTTATATTAATCAAGATAG
>JBBMKA010000009.1:10561202-10573585 GCA_037833695.1 Sechiopsis laciniata | reverse complement strand
ATTATGGTTTTAGAAATTAAAATAATATATAACTATATATTTGAAAAAATGTCAAATGAAAAGTTATTAAAAAAACGAATAAATAATAAAAGTTTATTTAAAAAAAAACAAACTAAAAATAAAAGATTTATATGGATCGAACCAATTGTTGGAGAAGTAAATTAAAAAACATAACTGCAACACTTGCCACAATGCCACAGTTCAAAATGTTAAACATTAATGACTTGTAATTATAAGAATAAAGTTCAAATCGTAGAAACACATACATAAAAATCAGAAACGGAAACATGAGAAACTTGATTTGGGAGTTTCTCATTTTGGAGCTAAATATTATAAACATTTCTTTTAATTTTGGGAATGAAAAACGCGAACAATTATCAAACAAGTCTGTTTCTAAAAACTGAAAAATAGAAACGAAAAACAGAAAACGGAAACGTTATCAAACGGGCCATAGATTTTTGCCTTTCTTTTGTTTTTTTTCTTACCGTGTATTGCAGAGTGTGGATCAAACCATCCATTTTTGAGATGATAATTAGTGTATTATCTATGAATTGTATTCTAATTGGCCTTTTGGTCTCGGGTAAATTAAACTTTAAACTCTAACTTAGATTCGAAGTTATAACTTTATAAATGTAAATTATTGCTAAGCTAAATCCATTTTTTGATGGTAGATATTTAACTACTGAATTTTCTTTTCCAATGGTGAGGTACGAGAAGGTGGTGGGTTGATTTTCAGTGTATTAATACGTCTGTACACAAAATTTGGCTGATTAAACAAACGTCAATTTCTAATGTACTATAATAATATGGATGAAATAACACAGAATGTTAACAAAAATAAAATAAAATTACCAACTTGAATATAAATACTGAAATGAGATATCCGTAAGGTATTTATTTATTCATATCCTGTTTTTCATGCATTTTTTTAATTTAAAAAAAAAATCGAGTTCTTAAATGAATATCAGTCTAATTTTATATAATGTCATAGGATTTTCTGTTGCCCTAGTATTAGATATTAATCCTGACCGTCCATTCATTTGCTGTATTATGAAGTCTAGTCAGCACGCCGTAATGAACTCTCCCATTTTACCTCCAAATTCCGAATCCAAGTCAACTACTTGAGCGGCTAGCGCCAAATTTATTTCTCCTTTAGAAAATAAAATAAAATAAATAATTCAGTAACGAAATCTTATTTAATTTCCTCCATTTTCAACGGGTCCTTCAATCAAGACTGTACACGTGTCACTCATGACAATAATATTTTTAAACTGTAATAGTGAAAAAACCATAGCTGAAAGTAGGAATGGTTTTGGTTTGGTTGTGTGACAAATTGATAATTAAATTAATATCTTGATTTTTCAAAAATTAAGTCCAAATTAGAGTTAATAAAGAACAAAATTATTACTCTACTATTTAATTGGTTCGATTCCATCTTTTATTTTGATTCAATTGAAACATTGAAAAATTTCAATTCTTTTTCAAGTTTTTAATTTGATTTAAAGAATTTTTATTTTACTAACCAAAAACAACATTTTTATGAACAACCTAATATTCATAATGTTTTTTTTTTTGTTCATTTTTCACATCTAAATTTGTTCTTCCATTAAATTCAAATATCAAAATATTTTTATTTTTGTTTAGTATTTATATATTTGGTTCGGTTTAGTTTTATGTTTACTCTTCTATTATGAATCAAAACCAAATCAATATATTCCAAAATTTTAAAATATCAAAATCCACTATTTTTTTAAAAAAATAGTAGGTTTTCAATTTTTCCTTTCACTCGTAGCTGATATGATACTTAAGCTCGCATGGGATAATTTCCTTGACTTTAGATATCTGACGGTCAATATTTGAGTATTCTTCTCTTTATGAATTTCCACCGTCGGATCAGGTAGTTTAGCATCCGCCGTCCGATGGATCTCACAAGACCAATCGCACCGTTGAATAATTGGAAAAAATTGAAATTCAAAATCTCGAGAGGGAGAGAAACGAAGAACGTAAAGCCTTCTTGTTCATCTTCTTGTTCTGTCCATTCGTACTGTACACAAATATCATTATTGCTAAGCCCTAGGTTTCTCTTTTGCCTTTCCTTCTCGTCTTTGAATTCTCGAAGCCTTTTGTGATTTTTCAGGTGCTGAAGCATGATCTTTACCGCCGCTATTGGACTTCGATTCGCGCCTGAAATTCGAGAAGATTCAGTTGATTTCTGGAGTTTGAATTGTCGGTACTGAATATGTGGATTGAGAAAGTTTTTTTGAAGAATTTTGTTTGATTATAAGTTGGAATTTGAATTTGGATGGGGGAAGTAGAGAATCGAGAGATGGAGGATTTGTCCCCGCCAAATGCTGAAACTGATAACGCGGTTTCTTCTGACGTTCCTGCTAAGAAACTAGCTAGGCAGCTGGATTTTACGGGGTTTGCCGGTGCAGTCTTGCCGGGGAACCCTCATTTTCAGGCTCAGTCACCGGCGGTGATGGTGGCGCAGAATCAGTCGCAACATTTGGTGGCTTTGCCCATGGGAACTCAATCGCCTCATCCTCTCAGGTTTGCTTGAGATCTCTTGCTTTCTTTCGTAAATTTGTTTCCATTTTTATAAGTGATCTATATTATTAATTAATAAATTGGCTTCTGAGTGTGATATTTGTCCAATTATGTCGTCCTGAGATCATTTATTTATTTATTTTATAACTTGAAAGTTTTAAATTCTGGACCCCTGAGATGTTGTTCACTCCAAGGTTAATTCGTTTTTGTTTGGGGTAATATTTTGAGCTTTTTGTCAGTGGTTCTTCAGTTGTTGCTTTGCTTAGTAGTTAGTTTCATTTTGTCAATTGTTTGTCACAATATATTTGGCTTCTTAGCTTGGTAGTTTTTGTCTCATTACCTTCTGGCTGAAATTGATTCAGAATTAAACTTTTTTTTTTAATTCAACAATATTTTGGGTGGGGGTTTAGAACGTTTAACATCTTGGTTATTATGTCATATCATGCCAGTCGAGCTCGAGCTCACCCCTTAATAGCAAAGTTGTCTGAATTAAACAGATTAGTCTAAACATTCTTTTGGGGAAGTGGTTAATTGTATTTGTTGTTTTTATCAGTGCAGGTGGAAAAACAATTATTGTACACATTCTTTCACTTGTGGTTTATTGCTTTGGCGCATCATAGATTTTTCACAATGTTTATGATTCTTCTAGGAGTTTCTATAAATATCTTCTACTATGATGGAAATATTTTTGCCTTTCTGTATTTGCTTTTATTCTTATTATTTTTGTCTTTCTTCCCCCTCTTTCTGATTAGGATGGAATTTGACACTGTTTAACTATATTCTAGCTATGAACTTGACTTTAATGTGGATCAAGGCTACTAATCTCTCTTGATAGTGCCACTTCAATTTAAGTGTGTTCTTGAAGTTTATCACTAGTAATTTGAGTCCATAGCCTGCTCATGTTATTTACTCATGTGTGCATCTAAGAATGTATGAGAATTTGGGATTACTTTAGTTTATTTATTAATATGTGACCCCATTTTTGTTTATTCTTTTGACCAGAAAGCCAGATTCTCCAAAGTCAAGATCAAGGTCTGTTGAAACAAAAGATGCTACTCCAAAGAAACAAAAGCAGTGCAACTGCAAACACTCACGCTGCTTAAAGCTGTAAGAACATGATCTATATGCTTTTACAAAGTTGCTTACTTCAAAAATGATATATATTTCGTTATAATCGTAAACAGAATTTCCTTCCTCCCAATTCACCTATGGTCATTTATATTGTAATTGGATGTGAATAGACAAATGGAGATCAGTTAGCACAACTTGCATGGATGGGATCTTATTCTAACCCCTGTGACATTCAGCCATCAGTACTAATAGCTTTTACGAATGTGTCCAAAGATTTTTTTTGTAATATTGTTACTTCAATTATGATACGCTCACTAATTGGCATTACTCTATTATATAGACTGTTCTACTGACTCCTTCAAAATACCATAAGCAGCTGATCAAAATCTTTAATTGTCTTCTTTAAATGGGTATGAGGATAATATAAGTGAAATACCCTAATAATGCTGTTCTATTTTATCCTTCTCTATTATGAACTTTTTTTGTACGAATATGCAAATAGGCAATTGGTAGCCTTTAAATGTTCATTTTACCTGAAACAAAATTAATGAACAGATACTGTGAGTGCTTTGCATCTGGAATATACTGTGATGGTTGCAATTGTTCAAATTGCCATAACAATGTTGAGAATGAAGCTTCTAGGAGAGAAGCAGTTGAAACTACTTTAGAACGTAATCCAAATGCATTCCGACCAAAAATTGCTAGCAGCCCACATGGAACACGGGAGAGCAGGGTATGTATGTCAGTCTGAGTCTGAGTTTGAGTGTAATGGATGCTTTTTTATCACGATTTCTTTGTAATATATATATATATATATATATATATATATATTCATTAACTGAATGAGGAATATTATGTAATTAGTTAATTTTAGGCACTTGAGCAATTCATTTGAGAAACTTTTTTCCCCATCTGTGTAATTAATTATAAAAAAGCAGTATACCATATTAATGCCGTCACGTTAATATCTATAGGAGATGTTATTATGTTGTCTTGTTCATTTGAGGAATTAAGCAAATTTCTAGTTCTGGAGATGATCAGTTACCTAGTAAAATTTATAGCTATCAATAGAGGTTCCAAGTTCGTCGTGTGTGATTAATTTATGTTACAATTACCTTTTTTGCAACATTTTGAGAATAATTTTAGAGAAAGCATGTGGCATTTATATTTTGATAGTTTTAATACTCTATCTCAAGGTCCCCTCAATGAATTAGTCAAATATTCAAGTTATATGACAAAGAGACATCTTATATAGTTCCTACCCTAACTAACTAAAGGATAAATGGTTATCTAACATAGGGTATATAGGTCCTATCATATTTTGCTAGGGCTTAGTGTTGGTTCCTGTCATTTCTCCTCATTGAAATTGAATATCTTTATCCTCGTCATTTTTCTCTTGAAATGTGAAGATGAAATTTGATGTTTTATCATCACTGCTATACGATATAGAGATTGACTATGTTTTATTTAAAACGAAATCAAATATTTTGATCACCTGTAGGATGAGATTGGAGAGCTCGTAATGCTGGGAAAGCACAACAAAGGATGCTATTGCAAGAAATCTGGCTGCTTAAAGAAGTATTGTGAGTGCTTTCAGGCCAATATTCTCTGCTCTGAAAACTGCAAGTGCATCGACTGTAAGAATTTTGAAGGAAGTGAAGAGAGACAAGCTCTTTTCCATGGCAACCATGCCAACAACATGGCTTATATTCAGCAGGCAGCCAATGCTGCAATAACCGGAGCTATTGGATCCTCTGGTTATGCGTGCCTTCCCACTTCAAAGAAAAGAAAAAGCCCAGAGCTTTGCTTTGGCCCTTCAGGGAAGGATCCCCCCCTCAACAGCATAGCTCAATGTCATCAGGTTGTAACTCCAAAAATAAAATTTTGATTTCTGAGAAAAAAGGTTCTTTCTTAAGCGCTAACATCTTAATGTGGAAAAGTTGTATGTATGTGAGTGTTACATTTTAGCGAGTCAGGGCTCATGATTTAGATACTAACATCATTTTTTGTGTTTATCAGACGAATAATATATTGTCTACTGGCACATCTACATCATCTCCCCTCCCTGTTGCTCATGTTGGCAGCCCTGCAGCTCCAGGGCCTTCAAAGTTCTCTTTCAGGTATCAGTTGAATGGCTTCCAGAATTTGTAGTATTGCAGTTTAACCTGCTTGCTTATTGAACAGGTCCTTATTGGCAGACCTTATCCAGCCGAACGACTTGAAGGAGCTTTGCTCAGTTTTAGTGGTGTTATCAAGTGAAGCTGCCAAGAATTTAGCAGGTAATCTGTTATCAGAATTTTCATGGTATAGTAAGGATCTAAGATTTTTCCACGAACCTAAAGAGTTGTGTGCATTATGATTGGTTCATACTGTGCACAATGAATGTGTGCCTACTTACATCAATATGAAAATTTTACTGTTGTTTTCATCATTTCTGTGACCAATGAAGCGTTGGGAATTAAAGTTATTCAATCATTGGTCTATCCAAAAAAATGTTCATGGTTTGTGTTGCGATTGGCTTTGTACTTGACCATGCATTTCTCAATACAAGTAATGCATGAAATGCTCCTCCTCAAGTTCTTTCCTTGTATATATGGGTCAAGTGGGTCTCTAGGACAGAGGACAGTAAGGTATGGTGCTATTTGTAAAGGGAGGCACATTTCTTTATCAAATATCTGCCATAAGAATATAACTGAAGTAAAGAAATGTACTCTTGGACCTCTTAAATGAGCTTTTGAGGTTAAGAAAATAAAGCAATGTTTCTCTTATCTGAAAACACCTCAAGTTGATATATCTTCGTTCTTCTTAGGATGTTAAGTTGAATGTTAATCAGATAATGCTTGCATAGCAGAAAAAAGTGGCAACTAAGGAATAGCCCAACGTTGCTTTCAATTTTGACTGTTATCTCGATTTATTGCTGATTTTACTTTTAGCTACTAGTATACCCAAGAATCTTATTGAATTAGCATGACTTGAACTCTATTAACGACACAAAACTAAGAATACATGTAGAGACTTAAAAAGCACCCCAAGTTTCATTTCTGATGACCATCTCCTTCACAACTACTTGCAGAAATGTCCTCAAGGGGTGTGGTGGTGGCACAATGGTTGAAGGCTTGGGCTTTGAAGGTATGCTCCCTTCAAGATCCCAGGTTCGAGACTCACCTGTGACAATAATTTGTAGACACCTCATGTGTCTCCATTCCTTCGATGTCTGGCTTAGGGATGGGCGTGGTTACCCTTGTTTAGAAAAAAAAAAAAAACTACCTGCAGAAATTGTCAAGTTTACTAGATATATTGTATGGTACTTATCAAATTATGCTGTATTTTTTTTTAACTCGGTACCTAACCTGACCTTATTTTCTCTGAATCGACAATTTCCATTGAAGCAGCAGTGTGGTGCATACTCTTTTTTCTGCTCTCTGATCCAATTCTCTGGCATAATTTTTTTTTTTTTTTTTTTTTTTTTTTTTTTTAAAAACTCTGGAACAACTTTAAGATCTAACTAATTGCAA
The DNA here is from genome assembly GCA_037833695.1 of Sechiopsis laciniata. Lineage (NCBI taxonomy): Eukaryota > Viridiplantae > Streptophyta > Magnoliopsida > Cucurbitales > Cucurbitaceae > Sechiopsis > Sechiopsis laciniata. Next base: position 10,566,452 of record JBBMKA010000009.1, on the reverse strand, counting down.
CATATTTCAGGATTTTGGTTTATTTATCTTAATTTTAAACCTTAAAATGGTGTAGACCACTCAAATGAGAGTTCTTTATGTATCTGTTCAGATCAAAGAATATCAGAGAAGCAGATAAATGATCCACTACAGACTTCCGGTGCTTCATCTACCGGAGATAGGTTACAGCATCAGAAGGCAGATGAGAAAGCTGCAGGTAGTGAGCGTGGAAGTTTAAACCAACGTGATGGAATTGTACATGATAATTCCAATTCCGATAGTTCGGACACAACAAGGGCAAGGTCAATGTCCCCTGGAACTTTAGCTTTAATGTGCGACGAACGAGATACGATGTTCATGGGAGCTGCTCCAGCCAATGGGTCAACAGGCCATGGTTGCAACACATCACACGTGCCTGATAATTCTGTGTCAGAAGTCTACATAGAGCAGGAACGGATCGTTTTGACAAAGTTTCGAGATTGTCTTAATAAACTCATCACACTTGGAGAGATAAAAGGTAAGCTTGTGTCATTATGCTTGGTAAGTTAATAATATAGCCCTGTAGAAGGCAAGAAACTGAAAGGAATTATTGAAATTGAACTGTATCTGCGGTAACATTCAGCATTTAAGGCTGCTACTGATTTCTTGAGGAACTCCCTAGCATATTACTGAATCTGTCAGAAAAATCTAAAGCTTATCTTTAAATTTGTTTGTATTAGTTCTCGATTCTCTTTGAATTCAACCAGTAAGACGTGGTGTGTCTAGCCGTTGAATTCGACATAGCCTGATTTAACCCATCCCACACTTTCTAGTGTCTTTTGAGTTCAACATGTGGGGTAGGAATGATCTCTAGATAGAAGATATGCGTCTTAACTATACTCAATATGCTCTTGTTGCCTGTGATGGTTCAATAGGATGCAAATAGTCTTTATAGTTTATGTTTATTCAATTTGTTTCCAATAAATGAACTAACGTCTTGAATATGGACATTGCAGAAACAAAATTGACTAGAAGCGAAGTGAGGAATGAAAATCATAGCAGCAATTTCACCTCAAATGGTGGATGCCAACAGAGAACTATCAGCAACGGGGTCGTAAAAAATGTGGCTCCCTCGGCACCTAGATTATCGCCAATCGGTACTCGTCATCCTAACAATGATCCACCACCCAAAATCCTACCCCCTCCTGAAAATGGAAAGAGTAAACCACAAGTTGACTAACAAGTATAGAAAAAGAAAAAGAACGGGAAAGCAACTGGCTTGTGTTGCTCCATCTTCTGTAGTTGTTCATTCAGGATTTTGCTTCCTGAAACTGCTCTGGCTTCATTTTAATATATCTTATTAGTTTAGATATTATCATTAGAATCTAGTGCCTGGCTTAGGGACGGACGTAGTTATCCTTGTTTCAAAAAAAAGATATTATCATTAGAATTTGCAGCAAATTTTGAGTTCCAACCGTAGATAGATAGATATTGTAATTGCTAATCATTGTAAGAGATAGATACATAGAGCAATAATTCATCCCATTTTGATGACCAATGAAATAAAAGATTAGCATCGTTATGCTTTTTTTTTCTTTTCGAAATCTATAATAGAGTTATTTATTATACACATTAGAAAGAGATTGCTCTGAGGTGGAGTATAATTTGAGCAGTGGAGTGAATACTAACATTGAACGTATTTGCTCCAGAATTACAAAATAATTCTCTTTAACTGGTGATTATTTTTTATCATTGATATTAGTGAACATCAGGATTAGCTTATGTGTACTTTAACTATTTACACGAGACATGTTATTTAATCTTACAAATTGTCAAAAAAAATTGTATGAAATTATTTTGTAGGTAGGTAGTTAAATTGGACTCAAATTCTTTTATTTTTATTTTTATTTACCCGTGATTGTTGGGATCAGTTTACATGATTTTGATTACTGTCACTAAATATATTGTTTAATTCTACAATATTTGAATGTCAAAAAATTTTGTAAAAAATTAATAATTTAAGTAGATGATAATTTTGAACTTATCACCTTTTAATTCTTCAAAATTTTCTTGACTATTGAGTCACTTCATAATAATTATTAAATTCATAATATCTTGGTTCTCCGACTCTTATTATTAGATTAATTAATGATTGGTGAATTAAAGGATACAAACAAGCTCAATGCAGTTTCTAAATCCTCTAAAAATTAACGTCCTTTTATATAAAAAGTTTCTTTTTACCTATGAATAATATTTGAAATACCTTCAATAAATTCTTCGTTTACCATAAGGAAAATGATAACAAAACCAATGGAATGACAAACAACATTTTAATTTTATCATTTTTATTGAAAGGAGTTTTATCATTGTTCAATAGGTTATATCTAACATCTTGATAAATTAACAATTGCAAGAACTATGGTTTGATTCATTAAAAAGGACACTTAATTTTTTATAAAATACTACTTAAAAAAAGTTTTTTTAGTGAAAAAATTGAACTAATCCTACAATGTGAGTTGAAATAAATTTCTGGTTCCATATTGATTCTAAAACTTTTAAAGAACAACCCAAATGGTACTGATATGACGTAGAAATAAAGACATAAAAATGGTTTTTAAAAATTATTACTAATGTACAATATATATATATATATATATATATATATATGAATTTGATGCACATTAAAAAAAAATCAGTGAATAAAACTCATAATCTTTAATTGGACGTATATAAATTGAGATATGTTTTTTTTTTTGGAAAGACTTGAGATATATTTTGTTGACATCATAATAATACTTTTTATTATCCAGTATTATAAAGTTTTATTTGATCCTTTTCAAAGGCTAGGTGTTATATTTCCAATAAGAAAAATGACTAAATTAAGATCTAAATTATATCGAGAGTGAGTCATTCAAACAAAAATGAACTTTTCCCCAGAAGGAAAAAAAACTAAATATATAAGAGAAACTCCGAATTATACCTTTACTTTTTTATTAGATTATTTTATGCGAGTTCAAAAAAAAAAAAAAAGAGATTATTTTATGCCACGTAGACCATTATCTAAACCGCGCGGGGAAATTATTGATGACTCGGCCAACTTATCATCGTCTTCGAAAATGGAAAACAATATCAGCATCAGTGTTATGGTGCTTCAAACCCCCACAAATGGCTTCTTCTTCCTTCATTTCTCTACAGCAAAATCACCATTTCTCCTCCAAATCTCTCTGTAAGTTCTCATCAACTCTCACTATCTTCAATTGCCCTTGTTTGTCTCGATTTCCCAGGTCTTTTCCTCCTAAACACACGCTTCGTTTAGTTAAAGTTGGATGTAGAGTTGCAGGAGAATTTTCAACCACTAGCAGAGTCCATAAACCTTCGAAAATACCTTCGTCTTCGATTACCCATAAGCTTGGTCAAAATGGGTCTCGTCGATTAGGGTCTGGAAGTGAACCACTGGTTAAGAAATGTGTGGATGATATTGTTAATTTAGCGGTGGAGAGAAATGGGAAAAGGGTTGAAAGGGATATAAATGGTAGGAATAGCTCTGGTTCTGCTAATGGATTGAAAATGGGTTATGGGGTTTTTATGCACAAATCTAGGAGTGACAATGGTTTACTGAAAGTTTCTAATGGTGAGAAGATTAAGGAAAAGGGAAAGCGAAATCAGGTGATGGAGGAGAGGGAGGAATTGTGTAAAGGGAGTAACGAAATCCCATTTACAGCAAATTTGGATATGTGCTCGAAGACAGGGGATTTTATGGGGGCAATTGAATTGTATGAATGGGCTCAAAGGGAAGGAATTAAGCTGGGGCAATATCATTATGCTGTTATTTTGTATCTTTGTTCCTCAGCAGCTTTAGGCGTTATTCAGCCAGCAAAAAGTGGTAATGGTAACCGAATTTTGAATTCTTTAACCTTGTCTAGGGTGGGTTCTTATGAAAATCCCATTACATTGGATGAACAACATTCCTCCAAGACTAATTCTGTTGAAAGTTGTGGAAGGACAGAGTCTGATGGCAAAAATGATATTAGTCACTTGGATAGGATGATTGACAATAAGGAAAATGTAGTTCAATTTACAATTGGATCTATGGTGCCGAAAGCTTGGATTTTAGATGAGAATCGCCATTCTAATATTTTGGTAGATGAGGATTTCAAAAAATATGCACTCGAGAGGGGATTGGAGATATATGAGAAAATGTGCGCAGAAAAAATCCCGATGAATGAAGCAACCTTGACATCCATGGCCCGAATGGCGATGTCCATGGGTGATGGTGATATGGCCTTTGATATGGTGAAGCAGATGAAGCCGTTAGGACTTAATCCTAGATTGCGCTCTTATGGCCCTGCCCTTTCAGCTTTCTGCAATAATGGGGAAATAGACAAAGCATTTGCAGTTGAGAAGCACATGTTGGAGCATGGTGTCTATCCAGAAGAGCCTGAGTTGGTAACACTTTTAAGAGTAAGTATAAACACGAGTAGCGCCGAGAAGGTGTATTATTTGTTGCATAAACTAAGAACAAGTGTAAGACAAGTCTCACCCTCTACCGCAGATCTTATTATTACCTGGTTCAAGAGCAAAGATGCTACAAAAGTGGGAAAAGTAAAACTGGATAAAAAGAAAATAAAGAAAGCAATAGAAAATGGTGGTGGAGGTTGGCATGGACTGGGATGGTTGGGAAGAGGAAAGTGGAGTGTTTCATATACAAATGTTGGTAAAGATGGCTTGTGTAAAGCCTGTGGGGAAAAACTAGCAACAATTGATCTTGATCCTATTGAAACTGAGAATTTCGCTGAATCTGTTGCAGCTATAGCCGCACAAAGAGAGAGAAATTCAAGCTTTCAGAAATTTCAAGTACGAGAAGTCTTTTGTGTATGTTATTCATAACTTTGAGGTTCTAAAAGTTATATTGAAGTGATTTTTCTTCTTGCAGAAATGGCTTGAATATTATGGACCATTTGAAGCAGTGATAGATGCTGCTAATGTTGGTCTGTTCAGCCAGAGAAAATTTACACCATCTAAAGTAAGTTATATTAAACGGACAGTTGTGCTAATTATTTGAACACTTTTTTTTCTTCGGTGGAGTGATGAAATTCCTTGAATCTGAAGCTTTTTGTATAAGAGATAATTTTATTCATAATGAATTGAAGGTACACTTATACATAGAGCATTCTAAGTAGGGGTGATTTCGGTTCGGTTTTTTAAAAATGGATCCGATCCAATGTCCAATAAAGTATAGAACCAATGGTTCGGTTCGGTTTTGGATCCGATCCAATGTCCAATATTTTTTAA
>JBBMKA010000009.1:10543100-10561102 GCA_037833695.1 Sechiopsis laciniata | reverse complement strand
TTTTGGCTCACTCATTGTACAAATAATATAAATAGAAACACAAACTCAATAACAGATTATTGAGTTGAGATTTATACAATTTCTCTATAATCTCTTTCCCTCAAAATCTTTCTAATATCATATAGATAACTAACTTCGTTGTACTTTATTTATTTTTTATTTTTTTGAAATTCATTGTACTTTATTTGATAAATAACAAAAACTATTTTTAAAATTTTGGTGAGATCCTATAACCAATAAAAATAATAACAGTTGCATAAATGTACGTTTGTGATAAAAGTTATCAATCCAAATTTTATCATTTTTAATTGTTGTTGAACTAAATAAATCGTATAGACTAAAATCTATCTTTTAATATGATAAAAACTAAATTCTAAAGATTTCCATCGATTCATAACTCTATTTTATTTAGTTCTAAAATAATTATAGCATATAATTTGAACTCATAATTTGGAGCTACTATTCTTTGTTAAGCATCCAAACAAAGACTATTAAACACACACTTCTATCGACTATTAACTTTGATTGGCCATCTTCTTAGAGTTCGCCTGTGAAACATTGGTGGGTCGACAAAAGCAAACAATATATAGCCCATGATTAGCAGCCCAATCAATTGATAAAATAGGCCCAGTATGGACCATTGGTCATCCTGTTTGGTTATTGATTCAGACTGAAATTGTAGCCCAACCCATTGAGAGGACTTAATGATTTTTTTTTTTTTTTTTTTTTTTTTTTTTTTTTTAATTATAATCTAACTACACCACAAAATCATTGTATGTGATTTAATGAAATTCAATTTTAGTTAAAAAATAGAGGGAAATGTGTCGGGTCCTCTCATTTTAATGTATAAGATGGAAAATATAATTACTAGATTTCTCGAGGAAGATGCACATTGTGTTATTTGTCTATGTAAGGTGCACTCTGATGTTCAGAGGTGTCAATCACCATGATAATTTTAATTGGGATTGTTTGAGGGCTAACAACTATTGGGCAATCCAACTACTCACTAAAGTGACATCACTTTCAAGGCCTACTTTAGTACTTCTTTTTATTTTTATTGTTGTTGTTACAACCATTAATGATGGGGTATCGTATCGTGTGGTCCTGCTTTTTTGTGCCAATCAGTTATTGTGGTCAGAGGAGAAGCTGATTGATAAAGAAATTTCAAAGTCAGTGATGGATGAGCGTTGCCTTCGAGAGAGTTTTCGTTCCTCTACGGTCTTTAAGCTCTTGACTTTTACTTTGACGGGTTCTTGTTCTTCGGTGGTTATTATGTTGATTGGGTTAATCCTCGAAGTTTCTTCAACGTCAACTAATGTAATGTTTATATACTTTTGACTTTTTATGTTGAGATCTATCATTCTTTTATGTAAAAATGTCAGTTCAAAATGTGTCTTAAATCATTTCAAAAGTTTTTTGATTTATAGCTTTTCATCTTTTACTGTGTCTTGTTCCAAGTTGTGGACTGAGATCAAGTTGTTCTTTCAGTTTTATTGTTCTTTTGCTTCGATTTCTCATTTTTAGAGAGAATTGTTGTAAACTTTGCCTTGTGTTTTTTTTAATGAAGTGCTTTTATTAAAAAAAAAAAGGGGAAAAATCAATTTGTAGTTATTTATTTATTTATTTAGAATAATCAATTTGTAATTATTAAGTTTGGGATCTAGTTTCAATTTAGTTCATATATTTCAAAATTAAACACTTTTATCTATAACATTTCAATAATGCTCACTTTTAATTTTAATTTTATTATTGTTTTTTTTAAGTTTATTTGTTTAGTTATCTTCTTTAAAAAATTAAGAGAAACTTATCAGTTTAGTTAAATTTATAAAATAATTATAAATATGGTAACTTTTTTTAAAAAAAATTAGTAATTACTAGTATGAGTATTGTCCATACTTTATTATAATATTGTATTAATAATGCATAATACTATATTATCCAGTATTTATAATTTAATATTAAAACGTTTTAATGACTATAAATGCAAATATTTTAAAATTTGACTATATTTGTAATTATTTTATGATAATAGTCCATCTAATATTATTTCCCTAAAATTAAATTTAGTGAAAATTAAAATAATAATTTGAAATTTTAAATTATTATAATAATCATTTTAGTTAATATTATATTAATATAACTGAAATTTTTTGTTATCCAAATAATTAAAAGCGATTATTATTAAAAAGTTAAAAAAATAAACATTATTTAAAAATTAAGTATAAAAATATTTAATTTTAAAACAGAAAAATGAAATTGAAACTAGATTCAAAATGTACGTAGTAATCTATTTTTTCCGATTACTTTTTTCTATCATATGTATAAAAGACATATATATTGTATAAAAAAAGGATAGCAGAATATTTGATTTTCACTTTTGAAAGCCAAGTGAACGTTGAAGAATGAAGAATGAATGAACTGGACCAAAGCATCAAGGCTCCACTCCAGACCCGGGTCACGTGACCCGTAAATATTTTATTTTTTGAAATTTGAAGCAAATCCTGCGAGGAGAAACAGCCAGAAACCCCTCTTCTTCTTCCTCAATTTCCGTCTCTAAATCGAAGAATCGCCCATGGAAGCCGTACTTACAGACTGTGTTCATCGCAGTCTTCGCCATTTCATGAGCCGTAATGCCATTTTCATGTGCGAGAGACTCTGCTCCCAGTTCCCATCTGAGGTTCTACATCTCTTCCGAAACTCTCTAATTCACTTTCCTCCTTACCTCTTCCGCTGCTTAGAAACACTAACAAAATCTCGATTAGCGGAAATTAGGGCTTGATTTCGCAAATCCGACCCATGTAGATCTTTCTGTGTTCACAATTTGTATTTCGTTTTTGTGTATTGGTGGTTTAGATTCAAGTGGAACGTTGCTTGTGGAAATTGAATGTTGTGTTTCATTTTGTTTGCAATTTTCACCTTCTCTCTTCCCCTCAAATACGTATTTTGTGTTCTATATATCCCTCGTGTTTCGTTTGATTGGGAAATTTGTTTTTTTACTTGCTTTATTATTTGAAGATCAAATTTTAACATGACGGGCTTTTACTATTCGTGAGTTGTCTGGTTGAATCTTGGTCGGTGTAAATGTCCCTGAGGGTAACAATAGCTACTTTGGTTTCTAATTTTCCATAGTCTTTAGTGTGTATATATATATCTGTGCGCAATCAAATACAATTGTTTTTATTTTGAACATTAATTTTTTGTTTTTTTTCCCTCTTTAGTACTTATTCACCTTCTTTGTTATTATCAGTCACGAATCACGATTACATTTCTTTTCATTTGAGCATGCTTCGTATGGTTATTGAATAATTGAAATACTTGCTTTTATCATTTGTCTGATTTGTCTTTTTACTTTCACAGGCGAATATGCAATTGTTAGCTGGCTGTTTTTTGCACAACAATCAAGCTTATGCTGCATACAATATATTGAAAGGTAAGTTGGATTGATGTTCAGTTCAGTTCGATCCTTTTTAGGAATTAAGATTTCTATAACTGAAATTATTACATTCCTTTTAAGCTTTAGTGACTTCTTTCTTGAACTTATGTCATTAGCTTTCTTTGATTATTTCTCATCCGTGATCTTTTCCAAATTTTCTCCCATACGGATATGAAGGAACACAAATGGCTCAATCCCGATACTTGTTTGCAATATCATGCTTTCAGATGGATCTTCTTCACGAGGCAGAGGCTGCATTATGTCCACCTAATGAGCCTGGTGCTGAGGTATTGAAGAATGAATATTCACTGAATTTTTTGGTTATCTTAACTTCTTTTTTCTTTTAGAGAGTAAAATTTTGGAATGTTGTTATGGTCTCTCTGTAACATGAATTGTGTGCCCCCTCCCCCTAGAAAATGAAGTCTGTATCTATCACATGGTACCTAGTTCCATTATCTTTTGCATAGTCTGGGAGATAATGTCTATTGTATGTGTTTTATTTTTGCAGATTCCAAATGGTGCAGCAGGTCATTACCTTCTCGGGCTCATTTACAGGTCTTTAATTTTGTGGAGGAACTACTTTGTTAGCTAGGCAGATGATCACCATTTCCCCTAAGATATTATGCCTCAATTTCCTACGTAACATTATTTGCTTGGATTTTCTTGTTATAGGTACACTGACAGAAGGAGAAGTGCTATTCAACATTTTCAGCAGGCATTGTCTCTAGATCCTTTGATGTGGTGTGCGTATGAGGAGCTCTGTATATTAGGTATGTACAAATCACCACTGATCCATGTGAAATGTAGCATGTGCATTGAGTTGTAGGAACAAATCTTCTCTCAGACCAAACTTATTCGTCTCTTGAGTACATCAGACATATTTCGTTGGCTTTCATGGTACTGTAGTTACATGATATTTTTGTAGGAGGTATATAGTACTTAATTCTTCTATTTTTTTTAATCATTGATGACCGTTTGTTTATTGATTGTGATTTATTTTCCTTTTGGGGAAACAAATAGTTGAGCGACTCAGGTGAGAATAATTTGTTTGCTTTTCTGATACTATCTTAGGTGCTGCTGAAGAGGCATCTTCAGTTTTTGGTGAAGCGGCTGTTCTTTGCATACAGAAGCAGTATCTACATCATAGATCTGAAAACGTGCTGACATTTAATGATGATGTGAACTCAGCTTCTGCTAGGAATACGAATTCTGATGATGTCCGGACAAGACAGTCAAAACACACACAAAGCAATAATTTGAGAGATATTCCTACAAATTATCATGGGGCAGTTAACTTGGGAGGAGCTGCTAGTCAAACTGTAAATGGTGGTTCAAATATATCATTTTATAACACCCCTTCACCTGTAGCTGCACAGGTATGTATGAATGATTATAGCTCATGGTGCTAAGCATTTGTTATTATAATTTGTCTCTTGAATGAGGTGGTGATTGTTTGGCTATGTTTATTTGAACAATGCATTTATGGATCTATGGCTTGTTGAGTTGACATTTTTGTTTTCTTATTTCTTTTCCTCTTTTTCATCCTCTTAAAAGATATTTATCGTAGTTTTCTATATTTTGATTAAAAAATGTACTTTGTAACCTGGGGTTTTCCTTTAGTGTCTTGTTTTGTGGTGTCGTGACTCGTGTCAACTGTCATATAGGGTGAATAAGCATATTGGTATTATTGTATATTGTGGATATCTATTTCTGTTTCCATATTAGTTCTCCAATTTTATATTTTTTCCCTTGCATATTTATCCCTTGTAATATATTTCTCTGCCTTCTGATTTTTTCCATAGCAGTTTTCATAGTTTCCTTTTATTAATTATCTGTGCACATCTCCCTTACATCCAGTTATGTTACTAATTCGTATTGTTTAGAATTTGCAGTTATCTGCCATTGCTCCACCACCTTTATGCAGGAATACACAGCAGAATGGATCTAGTCTGAACTCACTTGGTGCAGATAGCTCTTCAAGGTCAACTGTAAACTCTATCATACAAGCCCCTAGAAGAAAATTTGTTGATGAAGGGAAATTACGAAAGGTACAATGTTAAAAGAAAATTTGGCAGAATATATTTCTCCCTCTCCGCTTAATACATATAGAGTTCATAATCAATGAAAAGTTTGATTACTGTAAATAAATCATAATCATTTTCAAGGGTTCTTTTTCCTGTTTCAGATTTCAGGGAGGTTATTTTCTGATTCTGGCCCTCGCAGAAGTAGCCGACTTGCTGGAGAGGCAGGAGCTGCTAATAATGCAACTACCAACTCCACTAAATATCTTGGTGGTTCCAAGTTGAATTCAATTACATTTCGTTCTCTGGCAGTTCGTAAAGGACAGTCCTTTGCAAATGAGAATATTGATGAAGGTAACAATTCTTGTCTAACTTCTGTAAGTTTAAATATGCACAATCTTTTTTTGTCAGAACGTCTAGTCTACTATTTGACAGTAATTTGAACACCAAAATCTTTCGTTATTATTTTAAGAGGTGTATTGTAAAAAACGCTTGCTTGGATAATGATTTTATTTAATGAAAGTAAATTTCCACAAATTTAAAATGTTTTAACGATTAGGTTGCAGTTTGCACATGTAATCATACTCTATTTTGATTTAACAAATCTTTGGCTATTAATTTTTCCTTTTGTGGAATAGAGAATGGTGACTTTTTGTGGAGCGCTTAACTTCGAATTGCCTAATCTATAGTGTCATGTAGAGATACCCTTGAACTGTTAGGTTAGGGTGTCAATTCTATCATGTAAACTACTTTTAGCTACTCATATTTGATTACTTACAGATTTATATGATTTTGTTCTTTTCTAATGTTCATGGATATGGTGAACTGCAAATGATGAAAATTGAACGCTTTTTATTATTGATTGATATGGTTGCTTTACTAATAGATCTTAGTATCCTCTTCAACACACAAAAAAAAAAAAAGACGATCTTAGTACTTGAAAATGTTTTTCTTGTCATAAATCATTTTGCTGCATGGCTCATGGCTCAGATTTAGTGATCCTCTTCAGAGTCGATGAAAACAATATTGTCTTATCTGCATAGTTATGTGCTTCGAAGTTCGAATCTTGGATATCTAAGGGATATTGGTTTTTATCCATATATCCAATAGATAATTGCATCTACTTTGATTTTACCAAGAACTCATGATGCATGATTCACACTTCACGCTGTGCCTCCACCCCTACGAAAGAGTGATATGATTATAAATGGAAATATCTATAATAGTCAATGCTCTCCTTAAGGATTCACTCACGTCTTAGTAGGTAGGCTAGTGTGTCTTTTATCCATCAACGATAAATGATTATTATTGATTGGGAAGGGCTATTATGTACAGTTGTACGGTCTTTGGCTATCATTTGATGTAATTATCATAACACTCAATAATTATCATTGATATACAGATGGGCAACTTATTGATCTATGACTATTCTTGTAGGTATTCAAAATGAGGCTTTTGATGATTCCCGTTCCAATGCCGCATTATCCGTCTCCAGTTCATCACCTTCGAGTGATAATAAAACTCTTGAGCAACCACTCAAGTCAGTTGGAGGAAGTCTCACAAATGATGCTAAAATAATTAATGGCGCATCAGAAATTTTAAGCCTCCTGAGAATATTAGGGGAAGGATATAGACTATCATGCCTGTTCAGATGCCAGGTTTCAATGCTAATGTTGTATGATATAGCTTACACAAATTATCCACTGAAAAGATAGTGGAAAAGATTTGGACTCTAATTGATATAGAATGCAGTCAACTTTAATGATTATCTTAAGACAACTTCTTGATTGCACAGGATGCCTTGGATGTCTACTTAAAACTTCCTTACAAGCATTATAATACAGGCTGGGTGCTTTCTCAGGTATTATATGTTACTTCAGGATTTCTTGACACACAGTCATGTCTGTCTACCAGATCAAATGGTTCCAGTGCTTGTTTCGTTCTGTTTAGACTGTTACTAGCAATTATTTCTGTGGAATACAGAGTCTTAGTTAGGGTTCAAACTCCTTTTTGGTTTTCTTTTTACCATTGTATATTCTTTCATTTCTTCCAATGGAAGTGCAATTTTTACCAAAAGAAAAAAAAAAGATTCAAACAATTTTTATTCTTCTGCTTATAACTATTGGAAATATTCTCTGGCATATGATTTATTTCGCTTCTTGCTCTTTCTGTATAATACTGGTAACCCTTTTTTTTTAAAAAAATGAATCTTATAATGCTATCATATCACTCGCTATATTCTGATGGCCTACTAATAGTGAGCATTGGATTGCATAACCTTGTTGTTTGTAGTAATAATAAGTTCTCAATTGATGGAGTTCCGAGTTCTAGCCATGCCACTATTCTCTCTCTGACTACTTTGGCATGTCTGAATTGCAGGTTGGCAAAGTGCATTTTGAATTGGTAGATTATTTAGAAGCTAATCGAGCTTTCAGTCTCGCTCGCCATGCTTCACCTCACAGTTTGGAAGGAATGGATGTGTATTCTACAGTTCTCTATGTGAGTTACTTTTATTGGTATCTTGAACAAATTGTCTCTTAAAAATCTGTTAACATAGTTTAAGAGGGCTTAGCTTGAGAATTGGTGAGAATAGTCTAGAGACCTTTCAAGTTGCTGCTCTAATGAAGCCAGTGGACACTACACTGGGGAATTTGTGTTTACTGACCTTGTTATTTGCATAGTAATATTTTAAGCATATTTGCCTCCTTTCCAATTGTTATATTCGCTTATAGTTGATATTTTGTTTCTAATTCACCCTTTAAGTCATAAAAATATGACATAAATGTAAATAATGTTTTACGCTCTTATTGCTTTTAGCTCCAGTCCACAACTTCTTTCTCCTTTCTTTTCATAAAGTGGGCGCTTGTCCTTCACTAAATCTTCCTTAATCTTGTTGCAGCATTTGAAGGAAGACATGAAACTAAGCTACCTGGCTCAGGAATTAATATCAACTGACCGCTTAGCTCCTCAATCTTGGTAGATATGCCAATCTGTCATACATTTTCTACGTTTTATTTTATCTTCTAAATCGATATGCATAGTTTTATCTTCCCTACGTTGAAATTCAGGTGTGCCATGGGAAATTGCTATAGCTTGCAGAAGGACCATGAAACTGCGTTAAAAAATTTCCAGCGTGCAGTTCAACTAAATCCAAGATTTGCCTACGCTCACACTCTCTGTGGACATGAGTATGCACATTACCCTTTTGTGTCATTTAATGGACTTGGAAATGGAGTTTTTCACTAGCTACTTATTTTTTAATTGCCAAATCATAATTTTAACATAGATACGTGGCCCTGGAAGATTTTGAGAATGGAATCAAGAGCTACCAGAGTGCACTGCGGGTAGATTCTAGACATTATAACTCCTGGTATGGACTTGGGATGATATATCTTAAACAAGAGAAGTTAGAGTTCTCTGAGCATCACTTCCGAATGGCTTTCCAAATAAATCCTCGTTCTTCTGTTGTAATGTCATATCTTGGCACATCTTTGCATGCGTTGCAGGTTTGTTTCATATTCAGGAGTAATATTATGGAGTTGCTTCATGAAAGATGATTTATTTCAATAACCCTGTTGTTCAATTGTGTTTTAGAGGAGTGAGGATGCTATGATGATGATGGAGAAGGCCATCCTTGCAGATAAGAAAAACCCACTTCCAATGTATCAGAAAGCTAACATACTTGTAAGCTATGAACGTTTTGATGAAGCCTTACAAGTTCTAGAGGAGCTCAAAGAGTACGCCCCTCGAGAAAGCAGTGTGTATGCTTTGATGGGTAATATCTACAAAAGAAGGTGCATGCACGATAAAGCAATGCTTCATTTTGGTATTGCCTTGGATTTGAAACCATCTGCCGCAGATGTAGCTACTATTAAGGTGATCTGCTTGCATCTTGGGTGTTTGGGTATTCGGTTAAATTGGATTATAATAACTCAACTCGTGTCTTGGGACGGCGTGGGTACCTTTGAGTTTAGTGGGGTGAAGCTCCCATTCTTGTATAAATAATAATAATAATAATAATAGTAATAACCCAATTCGTGTTTAGACCACCGGTTATAGTAACTAGTGGGTTAGTCCATAATTAGTGATTTTTATGACAAAGTTCATAACCCCTCTTCTTAACTATAAGTCTACAATAATAATCCTCTAGACTTATTATAATAAAACTCTGGTATAAAAATCACATGTTATAATAACCTCAAACATAGGTTATCATCTGCCGTAACCCTGGTCTCTTGCTATAATAGCCCGCACTCCAAATGACCTCTCATGTTGTAATAATCATAGTGGCCCACGATTTATAATAACTCAACTGTCGCACTAAACGTGCCCCCTTGTTTCTATCGTCAGATTTTCTGACAAACTCAAGGCATAGCATTAGCAAATAGACAACGAGTTTTTATCTCTTGTTTTTTTAGTTCTTAAATTAAACTAGCATTTCTAATATGCAAAGCCAAGAGTGACACTGTCGCGTTCTATTTCTGATCTTTCTATTGTTTAATAGGCTGCCATCGAGAAGCTGCTTGTACCTGATGAAATAGAAGACAACTTATGAGAATTCTCTTCTGAAGGGGGAAATAAAACAATGGAGAAAGCTGTGCAACTTAAATTGCTCGTAATTCGCTTGGCCCCAAGAAGCGAGTTAACTACACAAGCATCGGCAGGGTGCCCGATCAACTTGGCCAATCATTCTACCACTGGTAAAACCTCAGTTTTGTAGGTGAGTTCACATACGAACAGAGGTAAACTACTATGTAAACAAAATGAGCAAAAAGATGCCCCATTACTTGTACAAATGGCTGTAATCCTGTCCCATCAAATCAGTAATGTTTGTAACATTAGCCTGGCAATATATTTGATTCACTCATTTGTTGGTGTAATTACTCTTCAGAAAATTCTCTCATGCAATCTTATCTGTTGGCTAATTGATGTTTGATCTAGCTTTGGCATGCAATCAGGCCACCATAAGAAGGGAGCCTTCTTTAATTAAGGTATTAAACTTCCATATTGAATTTAAGTTTATAATTTTAAGGGTTATTTCAAGTTGTATTAATGTAGTATGGAAATAGAATTCATGTATTTAAGTTTATAATTTTAAGGGCAATTTCAAGTTGTAGTAATGCAGTATGGAAATAAAATTCATATATATCATTAAGGCACAAACTTTTTATTTAGGTTCTATTCTTTCTTTTTTGAGGTTGAAAAAAAGTTGGTATTGTTGGGCTGATTGGTGATTTAATATAATTTAACATGGTATCAGAGCATGAGGTCTTGAGTTTGAGCTCCTGTCAAGTCATTTCATCTCCAATTAAAATTAAAGTCCACTTGTAGGGCATTTTTCAAATTTCAAAACCCACAAGTGAAGAGCTGTCCAATTTCTTTATAAAATATGAGAGCTGCACTTTAATTTTATATTTCTATATTTAAAAATTAGAAAAAAACAAATGTAGTTCTTATTGAGCTATGTAGTTGGACTTCATTATTTAGGTGATGTCAAGACATCACCTAAATTGCTCTTATTGTTGGATAAAATTAGATATTTGAATCATTTAATTCTCAGATATAATGAACTAAAAGAAATTAAAACATATTCTAGTGACCCGATTAGAATTTTCCCTTTCACATTTTGTGTTTTTTTTTTCCCCTTAGAGAATGAACCTCAAAAATAAATATAATGGTCATAAAATTTATTATTTTTTTTAAGAAAAATAATAAGCAAAAGGTTTTCAAATAAAATTTTAAGAAATGTAAAATAAATAATGAAAAATTATATGGAGTGAAAGTGAAGGCAAATCTCTTTTTTGCTATATTTATTTAACAATTTTTTTTTGCTAGATGGTCTATAATTTTGGGAGAAATATCTTAAACTAATGCGTTAACAATTAGAGATGTCCATTTTTCTTGTAGAGTCGGGTCTCCGCTCCTAACGGGGCGAGAAATTCCCGATTAGGCAGGGAACGGGCCGGGGATGGAGGAAAAAAAATCCTCGTTGGCTAAATGGGGTTGGGGACGAGGATTGTATTCCCCGATTCCTCGATCCCAGCCCCCTTTTTTTAAATATATATATTTTTTAATTCTACCCCTTTAATTTTCAAATAAATATACATTTGTTGGTGATATTATTTATGCATATGAATAATTTCTTTGATAATTAACATTATAGTTGAAACTTATAGATATTTTCTAAAGATATCTATTTTTTTTTAAATTTTTTGTTCAAAAAAAATATAAAAAAGGAAAAAGAAAAAAAAAAAAAATTGAAAAAAAATTCCGTCGGGAACCCGCGGGTTTAGCTGTTTTCAATTTTAAATGAGTTTTGTAAGTTCATATTGTTTTTTTTTTTTTTTTATGCAATTCATTGCCTTACCTATTTTCAATTTTCATTATTTCAGTTTGCACGTTCAAACCGAAAAAAAGATCAATTGTGGTCAAAAGAAACCATCAGTCAACTTTAAGACAAATTAAAAAGATATTCTCAAAATTAGGTTTCTTGGGGAACTTTTTGCAACACGCTCGGAGGTAGATTCTCGAGTTTTTTGCGTGTCCCTTACCCTGACCCTGTCGCCAGTTTCTTAACACTTAAGTATTTTTTGTTCAACTCTTATAAGTTAGTTTAGTGATTAAGAGAGCATTAATAAACTATAGAGATTTATGAATTCACATTGGTCATCTACTTATAAATTAATTTTACCAATTTTCTTGATAGCGAAATGTTATAGTGTCAAGCATCTCTCTTAAGAATAGCTGATATAGACATAAGCTAATTAAAATCTTAAAATAATACAAGGATTCATCGACTAATTGATTGTGTTTATTAAAAAAAATTGCGTGTGATTGAGAGAATGATAATTTTGTGCTTTAAATCAGGCCTTGTGTCTCAAATGATCTGTACCACCTTATCCTAGTATAGATATATGTGAATATAGTACAATTGTACAATTAATGACTTTGTTCAAAAAGGAAAGAAAATGTGTAACGCTTCATCTTTCTTTCTTTTTATTTTCTTTTACAGATCAAGAGGATAATTGTTTCAAAAGAAAAAGGCAAGAGGATAATATTGTTAAAGTCATTTAATCAAGGGTCTCTCTCTTTTTTTTTTTTCATTTTAAAGAAGATGTCGGTAAAGGTGTCCATTTTCCCTGCGGGGACCCGCATCCCCAGTTAGGCGGGGAACGGGGTCGGGGTCGGGGACGGGGGACGGGGGGGGGGGGGAAATTCCCCGTGGGCTGATCGGGACCGAGGACGAAGAATCTATTCCCCGTCCCCGAATCCCTCCCCGTCTAATTTTTTTTTTTTTAATATTTTTTTTCTATACTTTACCCCTTTAATTTTCAAATAAAAATATATTTGTTGATGAAATTATCTATTCATATGAATATTTTTCTTTAATAATTAACATTATAGTTGAAATTTATAGATATATTTTAAGAAAATCTAATTATTTAAAATTATTGTCCAAAAAAATATTTAAAAAATGTAAAAAAAAACAAAAATCCACACGGCCGCCGGTGCCCCGCCGGGGAATCCCCGAGAAAATAAATGAAAATTTTTCCAGGGACGGGGATTAAATTAGGGGGCCGGGACAGGGACATTCCCCGTTCCCGCCCCGCCCCGTGGACATCTCTAGATATCGGTTAGTTATGATAAAATTTCCCTATCCTTTAATTTGTATTCAAAAAATAATTTAAAAACCATTAAGAATTTGTTGGGACAGAGTGCGCGTTTATTAATATTTGTTCCACAAATCTCATAAATACTTCAAGAATAATGCCTTTTATTTTTAGAATAAAAATTTCTGCCACAATTATTTATAATCTATCAATTTAAATAAAGTTTTATTATCATTAATAATCATTCAAAATCCTTCTTAAACACAATTTTTATTGCCGACAAAAGTAATAGCTCAACGACATCAGTGTATATCCAACAATCAATAGATCATTAGAGATGTTTATTTTAACAGCGAGGCCGAGATCCCGTGAGGACCCACTTTGAACGGGACGGTGAATCCTCGATTTGATGGTGAATGGGAAAGTAAGTGGGGATCATTTATTTTCTCCATTAACAAAACGAGGATGGAGAATATAGTCCACGTCTCCATCTCCACCCCGCCCCGAAACAAAATAAAAATAAATAAATAAATATTTTATTTATTTATAGAATATAATACATAAATCCTAATTATAAACATTTCCACTTCTAACTTAATGTTTAGTTTTCTGTTTCTGGTATGTCAAATGTCAGAATATATTTATACATAATTTTTAACTTTCATTTAATTTTTTATCGCAAGACTCAAGTATCACAAGCAACAATCATCCGTTTGGTAAAATTTGAAACTTTTATATTTTTGTTCTTATTCTTTTTTGGTTCTGTTTTTCAATTTTTTTGGATGAATTTTAAATTATTTTTCTTTATTAAGTTTATCATGGTGAATTGTTGGGATTTGAAGGGTTCTGTTGTTTATTATTATTATTATTTTTCATTTTGAATGAAAATTGTAAGTGGAATTAAAACTTATAATTTTTTTTTTAAGAGGATCTATTTTATTTTTCCTCTCATTTAGAATAGAATGCATATGTTTTAGGTAGAGTATTCCATTATTTTATTTTATAATCCAAATAAGGAGAAAAAAGTTTTCAAAGTATCTAAATACATACAAATATAAAAAATAAAGAGAAAAACCTATTCCCCACGAGGAATTCCTGTCTTTATCCCCCGCAAAATAAAATTGGTGAATTTTGTGGGAACGGAGATTCCATTCTATTGTTTAGTTGTAAACTAATTCAACACTATGATCACAGATTTCATTTAAAAAATCGGTATTTAACTCTCATTTATTTGAAAGTAGTCTACTCATAATCACAAATAATTTATAATAGTAATAATCTTTAAATCTAAAATTGTTTGTGACATCTCTCTCCAATTTATACTAAAAAAAAATCTTACTTTTGATTATTTTTTAAAACACGGTAGGACCTACAAGTGTTGATGTAGCCTTTTGATGTAGCTTTCCTTTATTATTTCATTATTATTATTTTTTTCCTCAAAGAGTTTACTTTTGGGTAAGAGATGTTTGTTTGTCGAATTTATCAATAGGTTCAAGTTGAGTATTTACTAACTATTTATAAAAAAAAAAGTACATTCAAACAAGTTTTGTAACTAAAAATAACTTTTCATTTTTACTATTAAAAACAATTCCTCATTTCTATCAACTCATTTTTAATCACTCATTTATAATTCTTCAAAATATCTCTTCATTTCTAACCACTCATTTTTAATTATTCATTTCTAACTCTCAAAATAACTCATTTTAACCACTCATTTCTAATCGTTCTTTTTTTAACTACTCAAAATAATTACTCGTTTTAAATCTGCGTCCAAATGTTATCGTCGCAAACTTTTTTACAAATAAATCACATCCAAACGAGTTTTTTACTACAACTCTTAACTTTTAACTATTCAAAATAACTTGTCAAACTAACTCCTTATACAAAATTTGATCCGAACACCTTCTAAAGCTTCCCATACTTCTTTTGTTTATTTTTTTACAATTGAGTTTATTCATTTTAAATATAGAATTTAAGTGTATTCAGCTTAAAAAAAAAAAACACTTGTAGCGTACTAAAAAGAGCCATTTATCTACAATAAGATAATAATTAGTAATTCAAATTTTCACAAGACTACTAATTCAATGGACATAAGTATTTATAATTAAAAGGTCATTCGTAATTTGAATCTTCACAACCTTATTCCTTGTTTAAAAAAAAAATAAAAAAATAAAAAAAATCTTTATTCATGGTTGAACTAAAAAAACTATTCTTATTTTTATCTTTTTGAATTTAATACAAAGAAAATTTGTTGTGTGAAATATAAGTTGGTGTGTTTCTTTACCCCCACCTTTTGGAGAATAGAGAGGCTAAAGAAGTGATCAGTGAGGAAACTTCATATAATCTCATATAATATTTGTATGTATAGTAAAACATAAACAACAATCTCATAGATTATTTGTATATTATTGAAGAAGGAAAAAGAACATTCATTAAAGAAAATGGTGGAAGTACATAGTGTCACACACTTACATTCTCATATAATATTTGAATACATAGTAGAACATTACCAATATATTTTCATTTAAAGAGCCCAACAAAACAAATGAATTCTTACGTAATATTATTGAATATAAAATGACTAACATTAATAACACAATCTATACTAACTTAGTACTATTATGCTAATACTTTAACAAATTTAAATATAAGCCGCCTCTTCCATAATTATGTTTAAAGAGAAAGAGAACAAAAAAAAAAAAAAAAAAAAAAAAAAAAAAGACAAAGTGTATTAAGTTAAATGAAAAAGACAAAAGTTAAATGGTGCTACGCGATTTCACATGTAAAATACTCATATAAGAACAAATAATGAAACAGTTTTTTTTAGTACAAACAACAATGGAGTTTGTATAGCATAGTTTAATCTAAACATGTTAATTGGGATATTAAGGACTATTTTTTAATTAATAAATAATATTAATGTTTCTAATTGTTTGAAAATATATATTAATCTATAACTTAAAATATAAGGGTAAAATATCATTTTGGTCCTTAAACTTTGACTTGTATTCTATTTTGATTTCTGAACTTTCAAAAGTTCAATGTTAATTCATAAATTTTGTTCTATTTTGATCAAACTTTTAAAAATTTAAATTTAATCTTTGTACTGTTAAAAAAACTTTAAAATGGTCCCTTTAATAAATTTGAAGTCAATGTTAATCGAAATTGGTTCAATAATGTTAATAATCTTAATGTAATCAAAGAAAAAATATGTTCACATTTTTTTAATTTATAGAAGAAGATGGTAAATTTAAAAAAAAAAAAAATTATAAAGACCCATTTTAAGTTTTTTTTTTTTTTTTTTTTTTCATGAATTGAAAAAGAATAAACCTCAAAGTTTAAAGACTAAAATTGAACTTTTGAAAGGTCAAGAACTAATATAGAACAAATGTTAAAGTTCAGGCGTTAAAATTGAGCTTTAGAAAGTTTATAAACTAAAATGAAATAAATGTCAAAGTTTAGGTGTTAAAATTGTACCCTAAAAAAATAAACATTGTAATTTTAACTTTTTTTAGTACAATAATTATTGGGTATGCGAATTCGAACTTCTAATCTAAAAAAGGGATAATATTGGGTATCAATTATTATTATTATTATTTTTTATATCCGTAACTATTTGGGTCAGCTTTCACGCACCTCGATTAATCACGGACTTATCTGACCCTACAACATTTGGATGTTAAGAAAACTCGTAGGAAATTAATTCTTAAGTAGATGGTCATCATGGATCGAACTCATCATCTTATGCACCCAAAGATCCTCTTTGAAAAATTGAGCCACTCCATGATGGTTGGGTATCAATTATTATTAAATCAAACACTTTTTTTTTGGAATCCAGCGACACTTTAAGAAATTAGATTACTCAAACTTTTAACCTCTTGATTATTAAGTCGTTGATAACATCATAAAACCATGTTCTTGTTAGTAGTCAAATACATTTAAGATAGCTTTAACTTTTAATTAAGTTATTTTTAAAAAAATAAAAACTTTTAATTAAGTCATGCAAAATATCATGTCTCGTGTCTTTATTATGATACTTTATTGAGTAATACTTACCTAAGAGTGGAAATACTTACCCACCTTAAAACTACATGTTTTTACTTAAAAAAAAAAAAGTTTGATTGATGGAAAGAGAAATGTTAAAGTGGAGAGAGAAATGCAAAAAAATAAAAACATGTGATTTTAAAGGTAGGTAAGTATTTTCAAAATACTTACCTTACCCACCCTTGTAAGTACTACTTTATTTGTTGATACCATAAATTAACTTTATAAATCAATTGATATAAATTCTAAAGTGCATGGTTATAAAAGAGCAAAACTTAGGTACTTACCAACAAGTATTTAAAAGTGCTTATCCCATCATATTGTGTGGCTTAAAAACAACCACATAGTACTCTTAAAAAAAGTTGGAAAGAGAAAAACTAAAAGTTAAAAAAAAGAACAAAAAAAATAAGGTGACAAATTTTATACCTCATATAGATGAGTAAGTATTTTTGGATACTTATTGGTAAATACCTCAGTTTTGGTGGTTATAAAATAAATCATAAATGATTGGATTGATGTGTCCACGACGCCCATTTTCTGAGGCGATCAAATTTGTATTTGTCTTGATGGGATCAAATTCTACATCTTCATATTGCGTTTTCATTAAAAATATCCAAATTTCATTTTTAAAATAGTAGAAATATTGGGTCCGACAGAGAAAATAAGTAAATAACATGACATACAATAATATTTGAAGAATGAATGATTCAAACTTTAATGTAACATAAACATATTTGATAACTCTCATAAAAAATATATCTTCAATTCTTCTTTAAAAAAAAAAAAAAAAACATAAACCTACAATCGAATAGTTAGACATTTGAATTCTTCCTATAAGTAGATAGATTAAAAAAACTTGTTGAATTAAAAAAAAAGAAAAAAAAAAGATATATA
>JBBMKA010000009.1:10511861-10524901 GCA_037833695.1 Sechiopsis laciniata | reverse complement strand
AAAAAAAAAAAAAAAAAAAAAAAAAAAAAAAAAATATATATATATATATATATATATATATATATATATTGAAACAAAAGACAATACATAAAGGAATTAATCAAAATTTGAACAAACCGTACTCACGCAGGAGTCAGATACCCGATTTTTTTTTTGGTAAGCCTATTCCGAAGAGCAACTGAAACATCTTCCATAAATAGAAGATCTAAACCTTCCACCGCCGCCACCTTCGAGAGTAAATGTGCCAAAGTGTTCGCTTGGCGATTGCACCACGAAAAGGAAACAAAAGACAAACAAGCAGTTATTTTCAACGATTCTTCAACAATACCCCACCTCTGTTCTAACAAAAGTTTGTGATTGAAGCATAAGCGCAACACACTGGTTATCCATTTCCATCTCGACCCGTCTGAACCCAAGCTCCAACACCATTTGAATATAGTCTCAAATAGCAACAGCTTCAGCAGATTTTGCATTTAACTCCCCAACGAAAGGTTTGCAAAAGGAAAACATACAGTCCCCACCAGAATTTCTAGCAATAACCCCAATTCCGCTCCTACCTTCCATACTACATATCACTGCATCTGTATTTATCTTGACATTATCAACACTAGGCAGAGTCCACCCTACAAAAGGCTGACGATGAGGCTGCCGCCTTGCACATCCCAAACTCAACTTCAAACGGGCTGCTTTAAAATCTTGAAAGTATTGAGTACAAAAATTCCAAGCTTGCGTCGGATCCCAAGTGGATTTTTGAAACACCTCATCACTCCTTTTGGATAGGATCCCAGTTCCACAACTCCATACTCGCCAACACATTAGCAAAAATAACTCCAACTGATCGGTCTGAAATTTCTCAAAAAACCACAATAGAAAATCAGTAGCATCTGTAATTTGATTTTGGGAGGCCAAAATCCCAAAAAGGAGAGACCCTCTAAGAAGCTTTAGCCAATTTGCGTCTCTACAAAGGATGAAGAGTCGAGTCCACTTTTTTATTACAACAAGGGCAAATTGAACTACAATCCACTCGTCTCTTCATAAGATTATAATTTGTAGGAATAAAATTATTGAACTACAAAATTTGTTACAAACGTTTAAAGAATTATGCTTTTATCAATGTTTTTTTTTTTTTTTTTTTTTTTAATTTCTAAAAAAAGAAGACATAAATATATACATTACTTTTATCACGACTTACAAAATTTGTTAATTATCAAAATATTTAGACTGATTTGAAACATTAAACATAACATTTTCAATTTTACATACGTTGATGATGAAATTTGGTTTTCGAAGTCACCAAATTTGTATTTCCTTGAACGAACATGTACAAAACAAAGAAGAATAATCTGGACACCGGTGTAATGTAAGCCACGCTATCTCTAATGTTTAAGTCAGACTAAGACGACAAAAAATAGGAGGTATAATTCTAGGGTTGCAAGAGCTTACCTCTTCTGCCTTTCTTTGACTTTTTATAGTGAAACCGTACATAATTTTTTCCTCTTTCCTTTTCCTGGACCCATAGGGCTAGAAAACACCAAACTGCGAGGTCATATTAGGAATAGTTTGTTGTGAACCTGAGGTCTAGGGCTTAGGGTCGAGCTCCGCCCTTCGAAGGCTCGACCTGACCCTACTTGGGGCCAAAGCAGACCCAAGCTCGACCCTACTCGGGTTCGGGGTTGGGTCAAGCCCACCTTCAATGGGCCCGATCCCTCTTGGGCCTGAGGTCGAGTCATGCCTGACAGCTTTCTAGCCTAAGGTCAGGTCATGCCCAACCTTTCTTCACTTGGCCCTTTTCGGGCCTGAGTCATCACATCTTTCTGGTTTGGGCCTTGATTCCTGTGGATCTTCACCTCTCTTGGTTTTGGGTCGTAAGCTTTTTGGCTCGAGGGGTTCTTGCTAGCTTCATTAGATTCGTGGGCCTTGACTACAAGTTTTCCTTATAACATGCTCCCACTCTTGAATTTAGACTAGGTACTTGTCCCAAATTTCAAGAGGATAGATTCATTGATCTAGGTTGCGCACTCACTATGTTCACATACCATCCCCACTTATGTCTGCCCCAGCTCTAGCGCTACCTTGAAGTGTCTCATGAGGGTACTAGCGTGGGGTACGACCCAATGACGTTGCCTCTTGGCACATGTGGGTGGTGTTCCCATACATACTTGATAGGTGATGCAATATTAGTGTGTATACATATTCTAAAAATTAATTCAAATATGGAACACAAGTAATACTAATATCCCATGCTTTTAAATCGCAGTCTACATAAGTATTTATTTATCGTTCTCCACAAGGATTGATGTGCTATAATTAATTATATTAATCTAAGAGTCAACAGAAAGGTAAAAGAAATTGTTTGGAGTTTTTGTTCTAAATCTAATAAAGGAAGAAAGATAATGAAGATAAATAAGGCTTCGGTTAAGATTGTGGGATGCGTCTAACAAATCATAAAAATAACTAATTAATAAATGTCATACTTCACTTAATCTTAACGTTTGCTTCTACATTTGTTCACGCTGACTGTGACTTTTGCTGCAAGTCAACATAACTTTCTAAACCGTGCTTCACATACATTAGTGGATTATCCTTAAATTCTCCCAACATACGCAAGAGTTATTGTGTACTAATGATTATGAAAGTTAATCTTAAGTTGTTCCTTCTTCCGAAGTAAACAACAAACAAGCTTATGTTGATGATCGATCGACACTTCTTATAAATTAGGTTTCAACTTAACATGCATCATTTAACAACCCCCTTGTACCTTAGTACATGCTTCTACAATTCCGTCCCCTTAAACAACAAGCAAGTTTATGTGGATGACCGATTTGAATGATTAAAAATGTATTGGATTCATCTCTCCAAGCTCTACATAATAAACATTAAAAAACTCCAAAATTATTATAATTATAAAGCAAGGTTACTATCATCAAAATATTAATTAATTAAAATTAATTAATTTTTGATAAGTTGCCAAAAAGTCAGCAATCTCTTCCTTTTTTAATGATGATCATAAACTACACAAGAAATATGAAATATAAAGTGGTGTATTATATAAGATATTAGCGAGATGCATAATAAACACATATATTTGAGGGTAAAACACATTCATTTTTCTTATGGTCCTTTTCGAATCAATAAAAAAAAATGTAGTAACAAATAATTTAGATCTTTTTAAACTCAAACTCCCCAAATTTCACCCCTTAAAAATTCAATAGAACACTTTCTTTTAATAACAGACAAAAAGACATTCAATGCATAAATGATCAGGTAGAAATATCAAACACATTTTCAAGTAAAATAAATTTATGTGTTGGGTCTAAAAGTAATAAGTGACACTGTTGGTACAACCTGTTTAGCCATAGTTGCAGAAAATTTTAACTTGGTTGTTCATATGAAGACATGTTAATGGCGGTGCGTATAAGAGAGTTTTACATAAGACCGGACTAGAAATACTTGATCTGTCCAAGTAATTTCGTGATAGATCACATGGATCAATATTTCACTAGGATGATCATATTCTAGTATGATCTTAATCTTGAGTCAGTTGTGAACTCCTGCTTGTGAAAACGTCATTTATTCTGCATGGATGAGAGTTGCTAACATGGAATCCACTCATTCCCTATACTTGTGAGAATAAAGGAGTTGTTCTCTTAAGCACTAATTTCAGGACTTGAACAAAGGGTATCCACCTCTCATTGGCCTAAGAGGATATTAGTTATTGGTTGGACCATGGTCAACTTGTTCATTAGAGTATATTAAGGGTGGTAAAACGAATATTTGACTCATGTGTGAACTACGAACAACTCGTGAAGGATCATTTAGCTGATGACCGATTATATCAAGATAAACCTTTAGTTAAATAAGTATGTTGTTCACAAATAGGGATTGAATCTCGAGTCGTTGAGCTTCCAATATGTAGGTCTATAGGTCCCCGAGCTAACTCACATCTACCGATACACTGATAGATGTAGAAAATTAGTTTGAATGATTCGAACTAATTAATTAATATGTTGAGCATATTAATTAAGAGGATTTAGTTTAATTTTATAAACTAATTATTAATATATTATATATATTAATAAATTATTATTTATTGGATAAATATTAATTAAAAAAAACTAATTAATATATTGAAAATATTAATTAGAAATATTTATTGAATAAATATCTACTGAGAATTTTATTAATATATGAGATATATTAATAGATTATTTAATTATTAGATAAGTAAGTAAATGCAATTAATTAATTAATTAATTGCATGACTCCCTCCTATTGGAAGAGACTGAGAATGAGAAGTTTATAAATAGAGACCTCAGATCTTAGAATTCACACTCCAACATTCTTGACCTAGCATCCTCAAAAACTCTTCAACTGAGGTGTTCATAGTTCGATTTGGTCCGATTTTAAATTGAACCATGAACTGAACCGATCAAACTGGTTTTTAAGAAGTTTGAACCGATCCAAACTGAAAATATTTGGTTTTGTATTTAGAACCAAACCGCCATACTTTTTTTCAGATCGGGTTGGATCAATTATGACCAAATTCATGAGAAAAGAAAAAAAAATTATCTCAAGCTTTACATTTTTCTGAAATGAAGTGAAGACTTGGTAGATAAGGAGAAAAGAAATAGGTGAAAGACAAAAAGAACAAAAAAAAAAAAAAAAAAGAGATAGAAGAACAAATGCAAAACGTGAGTAAGAAAAAATAAAATAAACAAATAAGAAAAAGAAAAGTAGAGAAGATGAAAAAACCCGAGGAAAAAGTAAGAAAGAAAGAAGATGAAAGAAGAATGAGTAGGTTAGAAGTTAAAAAGGGAAAAAAAAGTAAACAAAAAGAAATTGAGAGACTGGTTGATTCTTTTTGGGGAAGTGGGATTACAAATGAACTCGTGACCATGGGGTGGAAATGGATTAACACCCAACCAGATAATCAATCGAACCACCGACCCATTCGGTGCCAAGAGGTTGATTCGATTAAGGTTTTAAGTGGTTAAAAAAAAAAAAAGAAAAAAAAAAAGAATATATATATATAAATAAATGTACAAATTGGGTTTTCTATATGGGTTTAAATATTCTGGACTTGTTGGGAAAATTAATTTTAAAACTATATATATTCATTCTATTTGGTTTGATTAGATTTTTCTTGACTTTTTAAGTTTTAAAACCGAGAACTGAACCAATTTTTTTTGGTTTTCTCAATATATAAATCAAAAGCTTAAATGTAATGAAAATAACCAAACCAAACCAAATAATTTGGATCAGTTTGGACCGGTTCTTCCGTTCGGTTTGGTTTTTGAACACCCTTATTTCGATCCACCAGACGAGGTGTCATTCACAGACTAGATTAGAAGCGTCATTCACTATAAGTGTTATGGTCTTATAACAAACAACTATCACCACATAGAATTGCATATAGATTAATTAGATTAATCAAATAATATAATCAATGCTTGTATGATTTTATTCCTATTGCCCATGCACAAAATTCCCAACACTTTTTCCCATTTTTTCTTCAAAATGTAGTGCCTTGTGACCATTATCCTTTATGTCTGGTTCTGTCCTCCTCTTTCTTCCTAGTGTTTGAGCTATAATTGGGATGTATGATTTTTTTATAATTTTTTTTTTTTTGGTAGATGTTCAGATTTCTTACTCTGTTGATTGTAATATTAGGTTTAGTTTGTTTTGTTTCCTTTTATGGATGATTAATGGGCTTAATTGATAAAGTTGTAGTGGTTGAGTTGGTAGAGTTTTTGCTAAAGCATTCAATGGAGGAATTAGTGGAGAAAGGGAGTTCTATTCAAATGCGTTATGAGACATCTTCATATGAAGGGTCTAGATCTTAATTGGTTCGTTGATATTTTAATGTTCTTTAGTTGGATCGTGTACCTCACTGATGCATATGGATGTAGGTTTATTTCTCCTAAGACTTAAAAGAAAAACCATCATGGTGTTGTTGGTTGCGTTTAGACTCTTACTTATGAAGTCCTATTACTTCTTGTATGCTAAGGTTGTTTTATGAAGTACTTAACCCCTTTTAAGAATTCTTTATCTCCATAGTTTCTCGGTCGAGACCAAGTCCGTTGTTGAGGGTAGTTGTCCTACCATTTGGTCCTTGTTTTTGGGGAGTTTTATTATTTTGTTGATGCTGATTTCTTAATGATAAATTAGTTGGTTAAAAAAAAAGTAGGCAATATTTTTTTTTCAAGTAGGTAATAATTTTTATAGAAAATGATTTGTGTAGAGAATGATTTGTGTGCAATCGTGGCTGCACCTCTCTAAATACAGCTGCTTTTTGAGCCACAAAAAAAAAAAACTTTTATAGACAAAAAGAGATTAAAGAAAAAAAGAAAACTTATGGCTCTTAGAGCGTCACACCGATTACATCTAGGTGCAACTAAATCTTTCTCATTTTTAAAAACCCAATAATGGAAAAGTGGGCCATTACAAATTTATTCAGCTATTATCAATTTTGGCATCCCAATTAAAAGTAGCAATCAATATGCAAGAATAATGGACTTTAGATGCGGCTTCCTTTTTTGGTCCTTTTTTTAGTGCTGTTGTCCATTCACACTTTTTTCTTCTAGTTATTTTTTATATGATTTCTATAGCTAAATTATACAATTTTGAGCTTAAAGTTTCCAACTTATTTTTAGATGAGGAGCTTTGGACCACAAAGTAAGAAGAAAAAAGAAAACAATTTGTGTTTACTTGACCAGTTTTATTTTTATTTCTTTAGAAACAACTTTTTTTTAATTCAAGTTAGAAAGAAGACCACAAACCATAAATGATTTTCAGAATGGAATTCATGATATTGGAGTTGAATGGTATGATAGCCAACCAACTAAGTCAACATGTCATCGATTGATTTGGTGGGTACTTGAAATATAATTATAATTATTTCATATATTTTCTTTATATGAATTGATTCTTTAAAATTACTGCTAACTCGATTTTTTTTTTTCCTTCTTTTTTTTATGATGATGGGTTCTTAACGTAGTATCAACTTTTTTTTAGTTTCGGGTGGTTTACCATATTTAAGAGACTATGCTACTTAAAGCTAAAAGTAGTAAAGTCATTATATCTAAATACTTGATTAGAAAGCACTCCAAGAAAAATAAATAAAGAGTAGAATTAAGCACTAAAAAGTCATGTTTTTCAAAAAATAAAAAAAAATAAAAGCACTATGAAGCCAATTGAGTTTAATTATCTAATTGCTAAGACGTCATTCTCAACCTAATTAAACTAAAAAAAAAAGACCAAAACAAACTGTTCTTTAAGCACGTTTTACTAAATATTTATATCTATAGCTAAAAGCACCAATTTTAAAAGTAATTCCTCCCACATCTGTAGAATTTTTAGATACACTTTTAATTATTCAAATGCTAATTTATCACTCTTTCAAACTTTTAGGTTGGCTTTTACTTTAAGTTCTAATAATATGTTATAGATTACTACCTAAGACTATGCAACCAACAATGGGAAAGTCAATTAAAAACACTCACTTTTTCTTCTAAAAGGAAACACCACTCTTCAGTTTTTCAAAAATCATGTCAAACTCACACCTTCAATCTCATGGATAATGAACAAAACTCCATTGAAACCAAGCAAGAAAAAATTTGCATCTTTCTTCATTGTCTATAATAGAATAACCATTACAATGTCTAATAATTTGTAACCAAAACAATGATCAAGGAAAAAAAAAACAAGTATGGCTGTCATCTTAACCCTTGAAAATATATTGTAGAAGTGTGAGAAATTCAGAAGTGCTGAGAGTAACTTACATATTTCTGTACAACACAAAAACAGCAACAACCAGTAGAGCGTTGCTCGTGTAGAGTGTTTGGAGGCAATGTACCCCTGCAATCTTAACCCTTGAAAACAAACGCCTCACAATTTCGGACCCTTTGGGCATCCGAACGGGCGACTATAATCACATTACTCACACCAACTACAACCTCTTTTGTTTGTTGCAATCTAAAAGGCTGCAGAAAAAGTTCCAACTCATTTCTCTAAATTTTCTCAATTCCATAGCCATCTAATTTCCCAATGGATTTGAGATGCAAATTTATCTTCACAATAGGACTGAACCGTAGACAGCGATCGGGAACCCGTTAAGCGTCTGAGTGAAGTTCTTGCAATGACATTGGTTTTGCTATCTATTACTTTGTCTTTGTTATCCTCAACAGTGATTGATTGACCTGTTTTCTTGTAAATGTGATCAGAATGGCTTTGCCTAAGACTTCGAGAACTATGAGCTTGGTTTTCATGGAGGATGGAGTTTGGCTGATAATGCTGGCTTGAAAATTTTGGTGGGTTCTCTACCACAGGCTGTGGAGGATGATCAGGTTTAAGGAAGTCCTGCTTGAAATGTCTGTGCACTGAAGCCCTTTCAACTGTGCTTAAGTTTAAAATCTGATAGAGTTTTGCTACATTTTGTTGATTCCCTTTCAAACTATCATCGAATGGATGGTTAGAAGAGTCGTAGCTTTGGCAGCCACCGTCGTAAGAGATGCGAGGAGTTTCATCTATGCCAGGCCCCGGCTTCCACTCGGGAACCAAGGAAGAAATTTCCCCATCAATTTTTTCAGCTATTTTGGTCACATCTTGGTCGGTAATATCAAGTTCTGCTATCATTTCAGTGGCAACGATAAATGCTGTATCATTCGCTGTGTCGAATGGGAAATATATGTTTCGAATCCGACCTGCACTTATACAACATTGTTTGAGTGAAAATTTCTTTAACTATTAATAGAAAACGAGCATTACATGACCAATGACAAAAGGAGGAAAATAAATATGATACTACCTTCTTTATCTGCAATCCTAAGTCTTAGAACAATGCTGCCATCTTCTCTTATCTTCCCCTTAATACTGTTATCACGATTTTCCAATTGGTCATCCTCATCGTTCTCAAACAGTTCGATCCCATCGGGTTCGGTCTGAACTGTACGACACATCCATTCATCTGAGGCCTCCAAACTGTAATTTATTGATCTGAAGCTTCTTTCTCGTTCAAGGAAAGGGTGTGCTGTAGTAGAAGCAATACCTTCAAGCTCTCCCCGAAATTCTGTAAGTTTCGACTTGCTTTCACCATCATCAATTTGGAGAAAAGGGTCACTCAAAAGCTCCCTAGCCGAAAGTCTACAAGAGACTGGTGCCAAACATTTCTCAACAAATTGCCGCATGCTCGGATCCTTCACTTTATACAAGGATTCTGGTTTTTTTCCCTACAAGTAAGAGTGCATCTTGAGGAATCAACCTTTTCTTCCCTCACATAAAAGATTAAAAGAAAAATACAGTGCCCATTGAGAGAGGGAGATCTTACAGAAATTACTTTCTTATAGATTTGAACAGGATGATTACATTCACTATAAGGATATTCAAATGTAACCATCTCCAAAACACACATCCCAAAAGAATAAATGTCTACCAATTCATTATATGCCTCTTCATACACTTCAGGAGCCATGAATTCAGGTGTCCCTGTAGTGCAATAACAACAATAATAAGCATCTAACAAAAAGACTTACTTCTCTCACAAGACTCACCAGCAATTCAAGGAAAAGATATGATTGGAAGGGTATTAAGAATCAGTAAGCCAAGGAGTAAACAGTAAAAGAATTGGTATCACGATCTCCAGTTGATCCACGTTTCCAGAAATGAAATCTATTGCCCTAATTTCACAGGTTTTGAAGAAGATAAACATACCGACGCAATGATCAGCGTGCGATTTCCGAAGGATAGCAGCGAGACCAAGATCTCCAATTTTAATTTCTCCTTGGTTACCATTAACAAAAATGTTATCACACTTGAGATCTCTGTGGATCACAGGGGGGTTTTGGCTATGCAAATAGAGAAGACCCCTCAAGATTTGTCTGCACCATCGCTTCACTGCTCGAATGTTAACTCTCCTATGCTTAAGCCTAAATCTGTAAGAACAGAACCAACCAGAAATTGAACAGAAATCTAAAAGAATTAGTTGCATATAAAGTGAAGAATGTAAAAAAATGAATGAATGTTGAAAAGCATTCTTACTGCCTCAAAGTCCCAGAAGTAAACATTTCAGTTACAAAGTTGATGTTCCTATTGGCAGTATCGACCCAAGAAGTATAGAATTTCATAATGTTCTTATGTTTCAATGTTTTCAAGAGATGAATCTCAGAGTATAGCCTCTCAAGATCTTCAGGGCATTGAAGGAAGTTACAGAGTTTGACCTGGTTCCAAGCAACTTCAATCCCTTGATACTCATCAAACGCCCTGTAACTTAACCACAAAGAAAAACCTAAATCCAATGCTCATTTCCAAAGCACAGAATCAAATCAACAAAACCAAACGCAGTTCAAGACCAGAACCAAACAAACAAAAAATCAAACACGCAGAAGAGATCAAATTCACAAAACAAACGAAAAATGTAGCCGAAAACATAAAATTACAAAAAAAAAAAAAAAAAAAAACCGAAAATCGACAGTAATTACAAAAATGCAAAGAACACAAAGGAGATGGTAGATTCGTTCATACACTGTCTTGGAAGCACCTTTGCCGAGGATTTCATCGTACTGCAACAAAGATCATAAAGCAATGAGAATCAAAGCGGAAGAACACAAAAGAGAAAATGAGTTAGAAGGATCATACTCTTCCATATCGGCCAGTGGGATCAATTTCAACATAGTGAGAGGAATCTGGATTCTGAAGAACATTAGAGAAAGTAACGAACGAATCGGTTTCCTCCATTGAATGGATCGGATTTGCGTAGAGTTTTTGGGCGGTGCAAATCCTTGATTCCTCAGATTTTGGGGAGAGAAGTATTTGGAAAGCACATCTCGTTTGAAGAAGAAGAAAGGAAAAAGAGAAAAAAAAGAAAAAAGAAAAAAAAGGTGTTGAATGAAAGTGACGGCCTGATTTTCAGAGAGTTTTAAGTAAATTTCTCATTTCTTCTCCAACGCTCCTAATAAATTCCTTGACATTTTTCGTATTATACGGTTTGTACTTCCTTTTTTTTACGTTTTTAAAAGTTTTCGCTTTCCATTTAAAAAAATATATGTTTTCATTTAATACATCGTGGATCAATTTATCTACTTCCATTTCATTTTTTTTTTTTTTTCTAATTGGACAGGTTTTAATTTTTATCGTCATTTTCTGTTTTTTCTTTAAAAAATAGTAAGGATTTTTAAAATTTGGCTTAATTCTTTTTTCTTTTTTTGTTAATTTTTTTAAATAGATATTATTAAAAAATCTTTTATGCTATATTCTATTTTGATTTATGGGTTTTTATGTTAAGTTCAACAATTATGAGTTGATCGTAAAAAAAAGTTTTGGAAATCTAAAAGATAATAGGTTATATTCATGGTCAGCTACTTGAATAAGTTATGTCTCGTAAGCATAAGTTGATGGTCCCTCACGAAAAATATTCTAGGATACTTTTTTTTTTCTTTGTTTTTTCATACAAAAGACAAAAAAACAAGCTTCTCTTTTGTAATTTTAAATACAGCTCCGTTGGAGCAATGCAGTGATCGAGCGTTTGAGCTTTTGAATGTATGCTTCTTTTGAGGTTTTAGGTTCTTGAGGCGGTTGTGAGGATTAATTTCTCGAGTAACCTCTAATTTCAATATAAAAAATCAACTTTAAACTTATTTTAACAATTGATTTTAATTTTATTTATGCATTTAAAAGTATAAGAATCAAAATGAAGAAACCCCAAATAACGAAGATCAAATGATATTTCTATTCCATTTTAGTTCAAGGAGGTGAAAGTGAAACTTTAGACAACTTGATTAAGGGGTACATGTTAATTACCCAGTCAAACTCATTATGGGAGTTTTGCTAATTTAATAAAATAGAAAATGTTTGAAAGCTAAAAATTCGATTCGATTTTTTTCAATTGTTCACACTTTTGAGCACAAAAAGGTTAAAAATTCACAATTTAGGAGTCACTTTTAGATACAAACTTAAAGAGTGTAGAGCCTAACCATGTCATTAAGGCACGGTTACAAAGATGATGTGTAATTCTTATGGTTAGACATGTCCACTTCTCTGGGACGTTCGCCTTGAACGGAATCGTGAATCCCTATTTAAGTAGGATGAAAGATTTTTCGCAAGTTAAATGGGGACGAGAAATATATTCATCATCTCAGTTTCCTCGATTCTGGCTGGTTTACATTTTATTTTATTTTTTATTTAAAAAAAATTTACTTTTTCTTTTGGCAATTTTTTTTAGTTATAATTTTTTGTTTCTAAAAATATTTATTCAAATGCATATTTTCTTTAATAATTAGTTAAAATTAATGTTAAAAATTAAGATTAGAAGAAAAAAAAATTAAACGGTGAAAAATTCTCTGAAAACTTGATGCCTGCCAATTCCCCTAAAAAACAATGGTGAATTTTGCAGAGACTATGATTGATTTTGGTGGCGGGGGCTGGGACAGAAAAACCATTCCCCAACCGCGTTACGCAAACACAACTCCTATTTTTCTATATTTGTTTTGAAAAGATGTTGTGATTATTATTTTTTGTTAAAATATAATTTAATTGCGAGTATTTTAAATTTTGTTTCATTTTGATATCAAACTTTCAAATGTCAATTTAAATTTTTTTGCTTAAGAAAATCTTAAAATAGTTTGTTAAAGTTAATATGATTGAAATATGTTTAATACATATTAATAATTTTAGATGATTTTATATGCATCGGAAAAAAAAAAAAGAATGCATTGCACTTTTTTTAAAAATATTTCATATAAAGCAAAAAAAAAAAAAAAAAACAAATCATGTAAAATAATCAAAATGTTGTTTTTGAGTGATAACCTTTAATCAGCTCATAGTCCTCTATCAGTCTCACCTAATAATTTTCAATCAATTTTTAGCTAATAGCTATCAATCACTTTTCAACTGATAGTTTTCAATCAGTTCGATAATCATCTTCAATCACGAGAATTCATTGCCACTTTCTTTCTCTTCCTAACTTTTGAGTAATGAATAATTTTTCTGAAAATTGTTCGACGAGCCATAACTTTTGATTTTGAGCTCTATTTGATGTGATTCTTGTT
>JBBMKA010000009.1:10494976-10511761 GCA_037833695.1 Sechiopsis laciniata | reverse complement strand
AGAAAAAAAAAAAAAAAAAAAATATATATATATATATATATATATATGTGTTACGTCCACTCTAACCCGGGTTCAGTTAATACTCACCCGAAACTGACTTTCAAAAAAAAAAAAAAACTCACCCGAACCCGGTGATTTAAAAAATAAAAAATAAATAACAAGCACCCTATCCAAAACGGTGCCGTTTTTAATCAAGTGATGACGCAAAAGCAAAATGATGAAGAGGCTGGGACAGTAAAGTAGAGCGATTACAAAATCTTCCCAAATCCTGATCACAACTTTATCATTTTCTAATTCCCTTTTTTCCGATCAAAAATCCCGCCGCCGACATGTCAAACCCAAACCCATCTCTGAAAATCATCGCCGGCGCCGACCCCAACGGCAGCGCCCTCAAGGACGCCCTCCTCTCCCACCTCCGCTCCCTCAACATCGCCGTCGAGGACCTCGGCGTCGCCCCCTACTACTCCATCGCCGCCGACGTCGGCCACCGCATCTCCACCGCCGCCGCCGACACCCGCGGCCTCCTCGTCTGCGGCACCGGCGTCGGGGTGTCCATCTTCGCCAACAAATTCCCCGCCGTCACCGCCGCGACCTGCCTCACGAAAGACGACGCCCTAAATTCCCGGTCGATCAACAACTCCAACGTCCTCGCCCTCTCCGGCATCTCCACCTCCGCGGAATCCGCCGTGGAAATCCTGGACACCTGGCTGGAAACCCCCTTCAAATCCCCTTGCCCCGCTTCCAATTTCAACCCCTGGCCGAATGAAATTGAGTCCTTCCTGGATGAATCCCTAACCGAGATCCCGAAAATTGGGTCCCTTCCGGTTTCGGCAGATACTTGCTCGATCTGCTGCTTAGTGAAGAATAGAGAGCTGTGTCCGGTGGAGATGATCCCGGGGGGATCGATGAAGATCGTGAGGGAGGCGCCGACATCGGCGGTGGTTCGGTTCGAGGCAGGGAGCGTGGAACCGGCTCATCATCATACATTTGGGCATGATATATTGGTGATGAAAGGGAGGAAGAGTGTTTGGAATTTGAGTAAGAAGGAGAGGTTTGATTTGGGGGTTGGGGATTATTTGTTTACTCCTGGTGGGGATGTTCATAGGGTTAAGTATTATGAGGAGACTGAGTTTTTTATCAAGTGGGATGGGCTTTGGGATATGTTTTTTGATGAAGATCTTCATGTTGCTAAGAAGGCTATTCATGAGGAGCTTGAGAAGGACAAGTCTTCTTGATCTTTGTGTAAGTATAATTTGTGTTATTTTCAGTTTCAGTCTCAGTTTTGTTTTTACTACAATAAGAGATGGTTTCTGTATGACTATGAATAATGTAGTGATCAAGATTGTGAGTTGGGTTTCAATTATGTTTATTTTTTATGGGTTTAGTTTGTTTCTAAGTTAACCTAACAATTGTGGGTATTAGAATATTTCATCTTTTAGGGCAGGTTTGAATTGTGAAGAATCGTAGAGTTTCAATGAGTGGTTATGTAATTATAAATTGTTTGAAAGAATTGGGGGAAAATAGTTTTATAGAGGAGTCAAAAGAAATTTGTTTGAAAAAAGTCATTTGGAGGAGAGGTAGGAATGGGAGGTTGAAGTTAGGGGATGAAATGTGGGATTGAAAAAAGTTTTTTTACCCTGTAAATTTTATTACCTCCAACTTTTCTCCTTATTCATTAGTTAATATAATGTATATAATATTGTAATAGATTCCATAAATTTGTAGAATAATATGTTATATATATATATACACACACATGTGTTTACATGGTCTAAGTTGAGTTGGATTAATTTTTTTTTTTTAAAGATGAGTTGGATTAATTTTTTTTTTTTTAAGTTGAGTTCGATTAAAGAATTTTTTTTTGGACAAATCGAGTTGTTCAATCCACCATCTAGAACAACTAATCAAACCCTATATTTTTTAGTTGGGTTGAATTATTGTGTTGTGTTAATCCCCTATTTTATCTCTAAGATAGTTGGAAAATATGTAGAAAAATAAATAAAGAAAAAAGAACATGGTACTATATTTAATTTAGGTTATTTATCTTGTTAGTGGATATTCCTTACAAGAATGTTAAGAATCTATTTTATTAATTAATTTACACACATATCTACACATATATACAATATAATATAATATTACTCTTAGATAGAATTGGATTGAACAAGCTAAAAAATGATCAATTTAAAAATTGATCTCTCTCGACAAAAATTATAAGATTATAATTCAATTTAATTTAAAGAAAACTATAATCTAATTCAACTATGATGATTTCGATTGGATAGTACTGAGTAATATGAAAACAACTTTAAATGAATAAGGAAAATGGTAGGAAATGGCTAGATTTTAGGAAATAATTAGGGTCGTGGCTATTTTGTTTGTGAGTTTAAATCATGACTGAGAAAAAAATCTTGGTGGAGAGAGAAATGTTTTCTTCCCAAAGTAACCAAACCTATTAAACTATTAAAAAAATTGTAAAACAATTGATTAAAAAAAAAAATCATCCACCATGTCTTTGCTACATTCAAGGTAAAACAACTTTAAAAAAATATAAAAAGCCAACAGAAAATAAAATCTCTATTTTATAGGGATTCTATTTGGAAGTAGTTTAAATCTAACTTTTGACAACTTTCTGTGTTGTTTACCTTTCAACTTGTTTCATTTCACTTTCCTTCATTTTCACAATTTTCATACAATCACTTATCTCAATTTTGTTGGGATTTCCATAAATGATCTGAAATATTTTTATAATCATCATCTCAATGTGTTGCTTTAAATCAAACCTGTCGATCGAGTGTAACAACTGCTGCAAGAAGCTTAAATCTGAAAAAGAGAGAATCGAACAGAATCCTTGGATGTGGGAGTCACCAGCGACGAAAAAATTTAATCTTTCCAAGTTTTGAAGGGAACTCTCCGTTAAAAAATCTAGGGAACTTTGCAGGGTTTTTAAATTAGTCTCGTTTCTGTTGGTTTTTTGTTGGGTTTATGGCGTGTCGGTTTTTTGTTGGGTTTATGGCGCGCATCAATCTTTGGTGTGTAAATAGAAGTGGAGGAGCTATGTTTTCTTTGAGCAAATAAAATTATTTATGGCGGAATTCTAGTATCGACGTTAATCGTTGGTGTATAAATGAGCGTCAATCGTTGGTGTATAAATGGGGTGGATGAGTTATGTTTTCTTCGAGCAAATAAACGTGTTTCTGGTTGTCGAATTTTTCAGCGAAAGTTCTGGTATCAACGTCAATCCTCTGTGTATAAATGAGGGTGGATGAGTTATGTAACCTTTATGACAGCCAGATTTTGTACCGGAGGCACTTGGTATCGATGTCAATCTTTGGTGTGTAAATGGGGCAGATAAGTTATTTTTTCTTCAAGGAAATAAAAGTGTTTATGAGGGCTATATTTTTCAGCCGAAACTTTGATATCGGGGTCAATCTTTAGTGTATAAATGGGGTGGATGGGTTATATTTTCTTCGGGCAAATAAAAGAGCATTAAAGCCACAAGTTTAATCCAAGAGCCCATCATGTCACTAATCTCTCCCTATTTAAATTTTTATTTTTATTTAACTTCAGTCACATTAACTCACATGGATATATAAGAGTTATGGAGGAAAACGTATCTTTAGTGGTCAAGAACACTAAAATAAACCATGTAGACAAGTTTGAATTAAAAAAATAATAAAAATCTAACTTTATTTACTTTTTCCTAAATGATTAATTAAAATAAATTATGAATGACAGTATTTTATCATTGCTTCATTTTGTTTGAATTCCAATAGATTCTCAAGGGTAATTAGAAAGAATCTATTTTTAAAATATTTATTAAAACAAATAGGTGAAATAGAAAGAGGGTACAATCGTCAATTCATTGTCATTAAAAAATCTAAATAAAATTTGGAAATAAAAAGGGACATAAATTTAAACTCCAAAATTTGTTAGCTATGATCTTAATTAGTTTCTAAATTTTAACGACTAAATTCTAGCTATTTGCCTAGTTGACCCAATGGATCAAGCTACAGTTTTTTGAAAGCCCAATAATGGCTCTTTGGACTTTTGGCAATTAGGAGTGAACATGAGTTGGGTTGAGAGAAGTTTTCAACCAATCCAAATTTTTGGATTGGACATTTTTCAATCCAACTCAATTAAAAAAACAATCCAATTTATTTCTTATATTTTCGGGTTGGGTTGGGTTATCGAGTCTAATAATAGATTATAAATATAAATATTTTTTATCAAATTAGTCTTATATTATATATAAAAAAATAGAAT
Organism: Sechiopsis laciniata; assembly: GCA_037833695.1. NCBI lineage: Eukaryota > Viridiplantae > Streptophyta > Magnoliopsida > Cucurbitales > Cucurbitaceae > Sechiopsis > Sechiopsis laciniata. The sequence continues at coordinate 10,507,495 of JBBMKA010000009.1, read as the reverse complement.
TTCCAATCTAAGTAATGAAATGAATATAAATATTAAATAGGTAAAATATACACTTAAAATTCACCTACTATTAATCCTACAATTATGGTTTATATAGAAGATTCCAATTATAAAATATAAAACAAATAGATAATTAAAACATAAAAAATAAATGACATAATTAGACTTCCCTAAAATAAATATATAATTAAAACCAACAAAAATATATTACATAATTTGATTATATATTTTATCATGGTATATAAATTATAAAGACTTGAAAACATATTTAAAAATATGGGAAATAAAAAGTTTAACAATAATAATTAAATAAAATAAATATACGCATATATAATTATGTTATAAGTATATATATATAAACTAAATAATCATTTTGAGTTAGTGTTGGATTAGGTTAATTTTAGGTCAACTCTTAACCCAACTCAATGCATGAATATTTCATGATTTAAAATTCAACTGAACCTAAAAATGTATTTAACATAATCTGATCCGTCAAATTGAGTTGAGTTGGTTCAACTTATTTAGATTTCGAGTTGTTTGAACACTCCTATTGGTAAGAATGGCTTCCCAGTAACAGCTTCTAGGACTTTCGCATTAAGAATCTCAGAATCCACCTCATAGTGAAGAAGAAAGTTAAAATAATCATTTGAACATTAAAAATCCAAAATGATTATTGTGTTTTTAATTTTATTTTCCAAACCAAAGCTCTCGTCTCTGTTTTCTCACTCACCAAGAATCGCATCTGCAAATCCCTAAAATTCATCTACAAATCCTAGCAAATGTTCTACGCCGTCCAAATCGACTGAATCACCGTCTATTATCAGAATGGTTTTAATGATGGAGTTTCACTCACTAAGGGAAAAAAAAATCTGAAAATTGTTGGTTTGGAAAAGAAGAGATGAATTGAAAAGGTGTGCTGTTTCAAAAGAGAAATATTTGTCTCTTTATCAAAGAAGGCAAGCTCTCTTGAGTAGACATGTGGCATCATTTGCTATCACAAAATTTTACATTTTTACTTTTTCTGTAACATTAATGAAAAAAAATATTTGTGGCACCATGTACTAAGGAAGGCTTACCTTCTTATTAATAATGAGACAAGTATTTCTTGTTTTAAAATGGAGATGAAAAGTCACTAATTTCTTTTATCTAAAAATAAAAAATTATTAATGTTTTTTTATGTATATGTGTTTTGAATTTTCTATTTTTATTTTGCATTTTTCATTAAAAATAAATTATAATCTTTTTTTTAAATAAAAAATAAATTATAATGTAGCCACATCATCAATCTATTAATTTTAAAATTAGTCCAGTCATCTTAGTCAATAATCCTAAATATCACTAATTCATTTATTATCAATGACTAAAATTGAATATTATTAAAATGAAAAAGTAAAAATATTTATTTTTTAAACTTAAGGACCCTTATTGAAATTCAACCCAAAACCTAAAGGTTAAAAAGGTAGTTTTCCCTTAAAAAATGGTAAAATATGATTAAAAGTTTGATATGTTGTCAAGAAATTAGAATAAAAAATCCAAAAAACTCATTTTATCCATGTCATATTCTTCCTCTTTCCTTTCCACTCTCACAACAGTTTGCTTTCATCTTCTTCCTCCCTCCTTTCCTCACCTCAATTTTACTTTTCTAAGTTTTACCCATGATTTCTCATTCTTTTATTTCCTCAAATTACGAAGCTCAAACGACGCACAATTCCCAAGAAAATCAAAATTGTTCTTTCTCTATTCTCTTCATCCATTCCATTTTCCAATTTGGGTCGGTTCCCATTCGTTGGAAAAATGAAACGAAAATGCCCTTTCGGCCACCTTCGAGATTATTCGTAGATTTTTATCTAATCATAAAAGTTAAATCACAAATTTAAAATGTATAAAAACTAATGGATGATCATTAAATTATAATATAATTTAATGATTTTTTCTTCTTCTTCTTCTCAAGACTAAGTCAATTGAATAAAGAAAAATAAAAACAGAGAACTAACGAAATCCTCCATTTCCATCCTGACCTGCAACTTCTTCTCCTCTGACACCCTTGGACTTCCTTGAAAGAGCCACCGCCATCTACTGCGAGTGTCCATTTTATTATTTTATTTTTTTTAATTGAAGAACGATTTTTAAGTTTGGGAATTTTGCATATATAACAAAAAATGGCAAAGTATTTTTATCTATAATATATAATTAAAATTAATTCATTTGTAATAGAAAATTCAAATTGAATTCTATTAGTAATAGAATTCAATCAATAATAGACTCATTCTATCACTACTTGAGTTTTTTATCAGTAATAAAAATTTAAATTAAGTTCTATTACTAGTTGAGTGATAGAAATCAATTTGCTATAGATGAATTATTTTAAAAATTCTACTGCAAATATAATACAAGAGGTAGAATATATTGCTGACGGTAAATTCTCTTTTAAGTTTTTGACAAAATTGAGAAACTAAATTTGGACTTCTAAAACTCTAAAAACCAAAATAGAATAAAGGGGATAGTTGAAGAACCAAAATAATATTTTAATCTACAATATTTGAAGTTATAAGATTGTGACTTACCATTTGTGGATCAAGATACATGTCTATAGATTTAGCTCACTTGAACCTGATCTTTTTTTTTTTTTTTCTTTTAAAAAAGAAATAAAAAATAAAATAAAATAAGGAGGCTTTCATAAAAACATTACAATATCCAGTACAATTTTAACAAGGGAATAACTCAACAAAAACCCGGTGCCACAAACTGGATTGGGACTTCATCGACCAAGAAAAGCCAATGGATGGGAACTATCATCACCCGAAGATAGTGTGTTTACACAGACTTTGAGAGTAATCTATCGTCTATACAATGACTGAAGAATAGGACCCCACCAAAATTAAGCACTCCAATGAACCCTCAACTTCTCCCACAGCCAACAAATCCCAACCAACCGGCAGGGCTGCACCTTTAATTATATCCTTGAAACTGCACATTGGCACATTTGATTATATCCTTCATGAAACTAATATCTTCATTACTATTTCCATTTTAATTTACATTAAAATCATCTTAAAACCATTTAAATGATATTATTCCTTTTCCAAATTTCTGTCAAAATGGAAATAAATTTATATGTCACTTTATTTTTATTTTTATTTTTTATTCTTGTTAGAATTAGTTTGTTAGAATTAAATTTGTCTTTTTTAGTATTAATGTCAATTTATGTAATGTGTAAAGTGCAATCGACCTTAGGGACTATTTGTTTGGCATATTTAGGTAGGATTTAGTTTTAAGATTTATTAACTTCTCTTCAAAAACTTACATCCAAGTGAGTTTTTATTAACTTCTCCTCATTTTTACTATTAAAAATAATTCTCATTTCTAACAATTCATTTTTAATCATTCATCTATAACTATTCAATCATTTATAACATTCATTAAATCATTTCTTTCAAATCAATCAAAATAACTCGTTTTTAACTACTAAAAACAACTCCTCATTTTAAATTTACAGTCAAACAAGGTTTTTACTCTAACTTTTCTATACAAAAACTACATCCAAACGAGTTTTTAACTACAACTCTCAATTTTTAACCGCTCAATATAACTCCTTAAGCTAAATCCTACCTAAATATGTCAAACAAACACCTCCTAGGTTTAGATTAGAACTTATTTTTTGATTTGTTTTTTGTTTTTTAATTTATGGTTGTTTAGGGTTTCCATAATAAGTGACACTTGTGCCTCTACTATCACTTTTTCCTTCCCGGGTTTATGAATGGTACATATAAATTAATGATAATGATTTCTACAAAACGATAGTAACCATCTATTCAAAAATTAATTTTTAATGAATTTTTTTGACAACCTAATATTGTAGGGTTAGATGGTTCATCCTATGAAAATAATTTGGAGTAACACATGAAAAATATTGCAGCAAGAGCTGAATAATCATAAAAGAGACCAGCCATTCCATTTATATGGATAGAGAGGGAGAGAGGAGAGAGGAGAGAGGGAAGGAGAATGCTATGAGTGGCATTACAAGGGAATTAGCTGACCTAGCATTATAATTTTACTATGATGGTGATATTACATTAATACATGTTTATTTAGTGCATAATAAATGAATTTGGATGAGGCTAAACTAGACTTAGCTCATCACTTGATTTGGCAGTTTCAGGATCAATGGCAGCAATCTTCTCTCTTAGACTTATCAATTCCTCACCACCATCACATATATATGCAGAAACTTGCCTCCCTGACAAAGTTGCTCCTTCCATGCTATCTATGTAATCCTACACATACATATACATAAAAAAAAAGTTTGGAATTCACTTTTAATGGTCCTGTTATCACAAATACTCTTCTATCCAAACAATATAACCAATGTCTAAAATTGATGATAGTTAGATTGGGTGAGATTTTTTCATCTTGAAAGTAAATGAAGAAATGTAGAAAGACATACCTGTTTTGTGTATGATCCAGCAAGGAAGAAGTTTTTAATGGGTGTCTTTTGATCGGGTCGAAATGGATCTTTTCCGGGTGCTTCTCGATATAGAGATTGTCCAATCTTGACGACCGATGACCATGTAACTTCTAGACCTTGTGATGATGGGAATAAAGCTAAGACCTGTGGAAAACAAACAAATCATGTATGATGTGAAGTCGATATTCGTAGCACTGGTAAACGCACTGGTAAACATAGAGAAGAGGCAGAGAAAAATATGTAGCTTTGTTATCTAGCGTAAAGTTATTTTACAGTATGACTGAAAAATGCATTCATGATTATTGTTACATTTTATAATCGAAAGCTCTTTTAAAAAATCTAAATACAAATTAAGCTTAGTTTCAGATGTCTTCTGAAACAGTGAAAATTGTTTTTACCCAATTAAACGCTTTTCAGAGTCCACATTTGAATATGTAATTAAAAATAATTTTGGCTAAACCATTAGGGGTCGACTTCGTAGTTAAGAAGTTTTGGAGAACTTTTTTTTATGAAACTGGGAAATCAGAGCTTCCTCTCTCCAATATCCAAGGTAACCACGTCCGTCCTTATGCAACGAATCGGGAGACAACGTAGAAAACAGAGGTAAAATTTGGGGTCGCCTGGAAAATTAATCCCCTCAATAGCCTCGATCATGGACCTCAAGGAGAGCACAAGGTGCAGATGCTCGACCACTGCGTCGCTCTTAGAGAACTGAGAGGTAATGAATTCAATTTATGATGACTTGACTATCTACCTAGAAATTAATTTTTTTTATGAATTTTCTTGACAACTAATTGTAGTAGGATCAAACGATTATAAAATTAGAATAATTGAGATGCGGTAAGGCTTAAGCTAGTTTGAATACTCATAAATATATATTTTTTGAAATCTCTGACTCACACGAATCTTGACTATTCTCACAGGACATACTGCTTGACCCAAGAAACCTATAGAAAATTAATTCCTAGGTATGTGATTACTATGAATTATACTCATTAGTCTTAATTCCTCAAGACTTCTTGACCACTCCATTATCGTACATCTATGTTAAGAAATTTTGGTTCATCTGAGATTTCTTTTGGTTGTGTATTTCCCACGTTTAGAAGTAATTTAATAGTCTTAGAAAAAAGTCAAAAGCAATTGCAATCCTTTTCAAGAAAGCAATTGAGAACTGCCAAAAGTACTTCCACTATAGAAGAGTCTTAAGTAAAAATCACACCTGTTTTTTCACTCTTGCTATAATCTCTTCATTTAGCAATGGCATGTAAGGATCCCCGGGCGTCAAGACACATCTGAAAATTGAGGTGACTTTAAAATCAGAACGTAGCATAACATGCCAAATGACATTAAACAGGCAAGAAGAAAAAAAAGTACAATCATAATGGGGTGTTTGTTTATCAATTTTAAAGAGGATTTACATTGAGCATTTGCTACTACCCCTCAAAAAACCATATCCAAATAAGTTATTGTAACTACTCAAAATAACTCTTCATTTCTAACCACTCATTTCTAATCATTCATTTCTAACTACTCAAAATAACTCCTCTTTTCTAACCATTTATTTCTAATTACTCAAAATAACTCATTTTAAACCATTCATTTCTAATCATTTATTTTTAACTACTCAAAATAACCCTCATTTCAAACCCACATCCAAACAAGTTATTGTTTTTAACTCCTCTAAAAAAAAAACTACATCTAAACGAGTTTTGATCTTTGCAACTCCTCCATAAAAATATACATCCAAGCAAGCTATTACAAAAACCTCAAGTTCCTAACTCTCATCCCAACACCTCTAATGAGTTCAATCATTTTCGTAAACATTCATGTTTTCTGTTTTCAATTTTTAGAAACATATGCATCTTCATGTTTCTTGTTTCTCATGTTTAAGAAGATTCCAGAAATTGTATATAAACAAACCCATTATTTTATCATTTTTACTAAATAAAAAGTATAATAAATATCATAAAGTGAAAGCACAAGGAACATCATTGGTAAGGTAAAAATTGTCTTACTGAAGCAACGATCCCTGTCCCTCAATGTAGTAATCCTCAGGAGAGGTTAGCGCTAGATCTGCAAAGCATGAGAAATCTGCATCTGGAGTGTAAAGAAGATTATCCAACCCCACAGCTTTCCTTGACTGCCTACACTCAAAAAGGGAAGAAAATTCATGAAGATATAGAACAACCATAACTTTCCTGCTGCCTCAGGACAAATTTGATTTTAGTTTTTAACAGTAAGCTTTGTTGTTTTAAGATCTGAAAGCAAAAGTAAATAAGATGACTTGCTAAAAGTAGAAACAAAAACAAACATATTATCAAATGAGAATCACCTTGAACGTTCTAGATCTTGCAACTCTGTCACCCATCCATCGTATCTAAGTTGGACGGTGACAACGGGAACGCCAATTAGCTCGTAAATATTATCGAAGAACTCCCATTCTCTCCACTTTGATGGGATCAGTCTTTTGATTCCAGGGACATCACATGCTGTCATCAAATGGTATAGTTTATTTCTAAAATAAAAAGAAGAAAAAGAGGGAAGAAATATAGCAAAGTTCAAACCTGCTACATAAGCATCAGCTTTCACAATTTTCTTATTTGTGGCCTGAGACAAAACAGAGTTCATTAAGCATTAATTATCAGTCATGGATTCTGCCGTACTTTGGTTCGAAAAATTATTATCGACCTCCTTTTGACATCATTTTCTTCTTTACCTACTTTCTGATTTTAAGCTAAAATACTCTTTACTTCTCTCACTTTTTTAAGTTTGAAATACTATCAGTATTCCTAGTTGAGACCTATAATTCTAGAATAGTGATCATAAAGAACTTTACTGGTATAACAAGCGACATATCTGACCAAAATGATGAAAAAGATAACTATTATAAGTTTTGAAAACTATGTTAGAAATATATACTCCATCTCTATGTCGTCATATTCCAAGATTCTGCATTTTTCGGGGATAATGTCGCATAAAAGATGCAAATGGAAGCACTTCACCTTAGACATTGCCAGTCCTGCTATATAAGTTTCTCCATCTGCAAATTTGTCATAAAGTACCTCCCTACATCCCCACCTTAGATGGAATCTGCTCTAGTAAGGAAAAAAAAGTCCAAATGAGTGGCGCAAAGAGGAAACGACCAGAAGCCGCAAGTACTAAACTAAAACCTAACTAATGTTTATATACCTGCCTCCTCTGTCTGTGATATACTTTCTTATGGGACCACTTAAGAAAACGTCTGGAGAACCTTTCAGCATGCGTAATAAAGAAGCTTCCGTCTTAGTAGCGAACAACGAGAAAATAGTAAGCATACAACGAGCACTGATGTTGTCACAATCGATAAATCCAAGAGCATAAGCAACTGGATCCCACATTCTTTGGATACTGGCACGTGTGCCCGCTTTAGACAAGAACCATTCTGAAAAACTTATCTGTATGATTGAAATTTGAAACAGCAAGCATTTAGAAAATAGAGTTATAATGAATTACATTTTTCTTTATATCATTAACCACGAGTATCAAGGAGATATATAGACATCAATCAGGCCAATATAAATCATGAAATACTGTAGGAAAGAAACGTTTTTCACAATGACAGGAAAATGGGATATTTTTTCTTCTCTCATTTTTTCGAATAGGAAACGGTTCTTCTTTCTTTCATGATAATTGAACAAAGCTATAATTCATGTGGATTTATAATATTAATTAATCCAGCAATAATATATAAAAATCACGTATGTGTGAAAATAAGGAGAGCATTCTCACACTATCTAAATTTCGGATATCCTCCATCGCAGCATCTGGGTTAACAAGAGCCTTGACAACTGGACTTAAAGCAAGAGCCACAGCGTTTCTTGCTTTATCAGAAGTCTGCATTTGATGATTGCATTGGAAAAAAGGTTAGAAAAATATCCGTGAAGCTAGAACAATGAGATCATCTATTTTTTCATTGAAGAAACTACAAATAACAGAAAGATGTTTAGATCTTGGCAATTCATATTTTCTCTTCTCAATGCTAAGCAAAAAGAAAATGTCTGCGACTCCTACTTAAAAAAGAGAGGAAAATAATAACAGCGGTGAAGCATATATAGCATTAAAATGATCATACTCAAAAGAGAAAACAAAGCTTTAAAATAATGTTCAAGGTAGCAATGGGAAACATTACCTTCAGCTGATTTGTGGCCAAGAAAGCTCGAATTCCATGTATGGGAGCTCCAACAGGAAAGCGGAAATCAAGTTCTGAGGTTGTAGAACTTTATTAGAAACAAAGTCACATCAATATTTATAGTATAAAAAAAAAGCTAAATTTCATATTCCCAAGAAAGCAAAAAACCATTGTAAGTTATAATTTGATGAAATGGTAACTTGAACTCATTACATGAAGAAACTTTTGTTGAGAATAAGAATTGAACTCTACCTCCAATTTCACCTCCCTTGTTTACAAAGGTATGAGTATGATCCTTCACAAGAAGGTTCTTCTCTGCACCAACCTAAACTCAAACAAATTATCAGATAATATGCACTACTACTCTTAAACTATAATATAAAATAAGATTGTCAGTAACAAAAGTGCAACTCGTGTCACTGGCAACAAGCCGGAGGAAATGCTACTATTCTAGAATCAGCCATTGGTACTAAATAGACATTCGTAATTTCAAGTTGTACAATTGAAAATTAACCAGAAGTACGCTCATTATTCAAAACAACCTAAGCATTTCTTCTTGAACAACACCAGATAAAGGTTTCTTGAATTGTTAAATCATCCATCACGACTAGAAATGAAGACTAAAAATTGTATGTTGCATACTATTCGTTTGTCAATGAAGTATTGTTTCTTATAAAAAAATGAATGCTGCATATCAAGCCCTGGAGTATCATTGGGTGAAACATGAAAACAGGTCCTCCCAGTGACAATTCAAATGCTAACTCGATGCAGAAAAATGCTGTTTTATTTATTATGAGAACCAAATGATGACTAATATCCCTCCTAGTTTGTTAATATACACAGTCAACGTTCAAGATAGAAAAGGAAATATAAATATGCAAATGTCATCCTATTTATCAACAAAGAAAACAGTCTTCACCTTTTTCATTAAACGAAAAAGATTGTTGTAACAACCAAAGAATACATGTAGCCCCATTTCAATATGGTTCCCACGTTTATCGACAAACGATCCCACTTTCCCACCGATGAAGGTCCTTGATTCATAAATATCAACCTGAAATTATAAAAGATGCAAATGTCATTGTCAAATTGCATAATCCTTTGAACACTAAAAGCCATAGAAAGATTGTTTTTTGTTCATTTTTTGCAAAATGCTTAAATTCAGAGATAAACATCTATACCCAGTTGGGTGCGTTTGGGATGACTTTTAGAAGGATAAGCTTATAAACACTCTTCAAAATCTCATGGTACATAGTTAGATAACAAAACTCATTATGAACATTCTAAAGATACTAGAAAGAATCACCAAGTGCTCTAAGGAGAATCATTTCAGAAACACATAAATTTGTTTTAGAAGCAGAGATTAACTATTGTTTCTTCTACTTATAGAAGAAGTGTTTTTTTTTATATATACGTGAGTGTCCAGGCTAGCTTGCGCACACTTCAACTATTCTCACGGGACATACCACCTGACTCTACAACATTTGGATGTCAAGGAAGCCGTAAGTGGCCACCATGGATTGAACTCACAATCTTTTGTTTATTTAATGTCCTTTTGACCACTAGGCCGAAGAAGTGCTTTTACGTAAAATCTTTTTTTAAGTCAATAGATACTGTACTTTCTAGGCCATTTTAATAAAAAGGTGTTAGAAGCAGAAAGTGAAAGGATAGGTGATAAACTGAACCTCATGGCCTTGATCCAAAAGCTCAACCGCAGTCGACATCCCTGCAAGTCCAGCTCCAATAATAGCAACCTTCAATTTGGGTCCCCGATAACGTTCAGGTTCAGGGGGAAACAATCCTTTGGGAGCTGTAAGGTCAGCCATTAACTTGATTATATTAAACTAAAAACCTCTAACAACAATCATTTCACAACATAGAAAACCCTAATCCCAATTTCACAACAATTTTCAGAATAAAAAATCCAAGTCCCAGAAGAGAAAAAGCAAAACCCAGAAGAGAAAACATCGAAAAAGCGAAGTCCCAGAAGAGAAAAAGCAAAACCCAGAAACGAATTACCATTAACTCTCATATCAGAAACATCGCTGTCCAAGGAGGATCTAACCAAGCACTTCCGACCCAGCACCGAATCACGAACTGGAAGTCCAAAACCGCGACAGTTGCCATGTTTTCTCGAGAAGGAAACAGCAGGGAAAAGAACCCCAGAAGCCATAATAGCAAAGAGGGGAAACTTGAGCTTCGAGGAGCTCAAATCAATGAAATGGAAGCCAGTTTTTGAAGTAGAAATTGGGTTTAATGGGATAATTTGTTTGGAGAGATTGTGAGGAGAAGGGTATCAGGGAAAATGAAGATGCGTTTGGAGAGAAATTTGTACTGTAACAGAAGTTAGGCCGGTAATGCCAAGAATGGTGATGAGTTTTGGGAATTTTGCAATTTAAAAATGGAAAGGCAAGTGCGATAGAGGGAAGTGCTTTGGCTAACGATAATGCGCCACCGAATTAGGGGCTACCGAAGAGTAGCCAAAATATCCACTCATCTCATTTTTTATACTAAACTTTTTTATCCATGGTGGGATTTACTTGTTATTTTTCTTTTCTTTTTTTTTTTAAAAAAAAAAGCTAACTTAACAAATATATTATTAAAAATATGAGGTTTGTGTCAACAATATTCCTAAATTTTGAAAAGTTTCAAAAATACTTTTCAACATTAATAAGTTAGTAAAAAAATTAATTTTAAATTTAGATGAATCTCAAAAAAAAAAAAAAAGTTAAAATTTTGTTTTAAAAATACCATCAACCTTTAAAAAGTTTAAAAAATGCTATTGAATTTTAAAAAAAAATAAATAATTAAATACCTTTGGTCTTAGACATCCCCAACTTGTGTGTCTCCATTCCTCTATATATCTTAGTGCACAGTTTAGAGACGATGTCCGAGATATATCGGATTGACGCTACGATTTTGAGTCATAAAAAAATATATATCATTGACTTAAAAAATGTTAAAAATTTTCTTTATCGTTATTTGTTTTTATGAAAAATGTTAAAGTTGTCTTTCAAATACACCAGTCATTTAATTGTAATTTTTTTTACATTTATATTCTGAACTTATAAATTATTTTTATGCAAATATTAGTGATTTAATTAATTAAATCGTTAGTTTGATTATTAAAATTAGTTTCTTAATATATTTCTCTTCTAATTATTCTTTTGGCATTTGTTTTATGTCTTTATTATAGAAAGTCATTGAATGCTGGCTCAAATTAGTTAATATTTTTTAGATTTTTTATAGAGTCTAACGTGTTTTAAATTTTCAACTTTAATGTCATATTAAAAATTGATAAGAAGAATCTTGGTAGTTTAAATATATCAAATAGTTACAAATAAATTCTTAATTCTAGCTTTGATCTTGATGCAATGATACAACAAATCTGATTTTAAATCGATATGTGTGTTTTAAGAGTTAAATTTTCATCTTTAGAGTTTGACATTAAATTCAAACCTTTGGAGTAGCTAAAGTATGGGGCTGTTTGCCCGGTATGAGCTGGTGTGACATAACCCGCCTGCCTATACTAGTGTTTGGGGCGTGGGTATGGGTTGACCCACCCAACTTTTTTGATATCCACACCAGGAATATTATTTACCCATCCAATTTGTTTTATATGGGCTGCTCAATCTATTTTTCTATCCTTTTTTTAATGTTTTTTTTTTTTGTTTTCTTTATATACTGTTTTATTTTAAATTTGCAACATGTCTCTTTTAAATTTTACTCATTTTCTTTTCTTTTCTTTTTTTAATATGAAAATTAAATTGCTCATATTATAATTTTAACTAACTACGATAGGGTTCTTGCTATTTATTCTTTTAAAAAAACTTTATTAGCATTTTCTCTATGAACTTTAGATTTATGTTTATATTTTGTCCTTTCT
>JBBMKA010000009.1:10454202-10473582 GCA_037833695.1 Sechiopsis laciniata | reverse complement strand
ATCAATGGACTCTTTATTTCTATTTGCAAGGCAAATAAATAAAAGGCAGAGAGCACAGGGCATAGGAGGAAGAAGACCATGAACAAAACAACATTCTTCTTTGCAGTCAATAGTTGCGGAAAGAGAGTAATTTTTTTAGGGTTTCTTCCGCCAGAAAAGCCCCCAAAAACAGAGTTTGAGGCAAATTGGGCATGAAAATCGACGTTCCAATGGGTTTCTTGGGAGAGTGAAGGGCGATTTACATTTTTTTAAAAAATGAAGATTAATTAATGTTCTACTCAACTGAGCAAGGAATTGCGTTCAAAACAGGAGCCGGGTTTTGATGGTTTTCGCTGAAATATCTTCTCCTTCGTTGATTGAAACGATCAAGAAATGCAACGGAGTCGAATCTTTGGACGAACAGCGAGGTCATTTAGCTTTTTGTAATTCAACAAATTTTAAAAGTGGGAAATTTCAAATACATTTTAATTACTAAATTGTATAAGATGTCATTAGAGCTCATATAATTTTTTTTGAATTTAACGTATATAATTAAATTTTAAATAAAATTATTCCACGTGAAACGCATGTTAGTTTTTTTAAATGAGGATAAGTCGACAGTTGATAAGCTACTCTATTCATCACCAGTTTCAAGCAAAGAAAACACAAGACCACTCGAAGATGTCAATCATTGCATTCGGCGAAGTTGCTCCGCCGACTCAGCCTCATAAATACTCCTCTCAACTTCTCTGTAGTCTTAGGTTTATCTACTGATGTTCATTTGTTCATAGCCAGAAATTTATATTTTTAATTTTTTTTATAAAAAAATGTCATTTTCATCCACATTTGTAAAGAAATTTAAAACTCAACATTTCTGTCAACATCCATATTTTTAACCTTGAGAAGAAAATGGTCCATTTTAAACAATGAACAACTTTTAGCTACTACATAAAAATACTCGGCCACATTAATTAAAAGAGTTCGATGATTCTAGTCAAGAAAAACCAAAACCATGTATCTAGTGTAAATAATGTATCTTTGAAGAGATATGTTCATTGTTTGGTAGGAAAACAAACTAAGAGTTTCTTTTAAAATATTGCCGCCTTTAAGGAACCAAGAAGTACTTGATATGGTATTGTGATGTGTGCGGTCCCATAAAAACAAAACATTTGAAGGCGAGTCATACTTCGTGACATTTATAGATGACCATTCAAGAGAAATGTGTTGGTCATCTTGTTTATTTGTATGTATCTTGTCCACAATTCTTGAGTGCACCACAAGTTTAATAGTAGGATGTGACACTACGAGTATTCTACTTAAAGAGAACTTTAGATCAAGGTATTTTGTTATGGTATATGGGTAATTAAGATGAGTTTGCTCACCTTTGTGATAGTGATTAGACTACATGTCCATTGACCTGTTGTTTATTGTATGTGTATATGGTGTTTTTTGGTTCCTCTCCTATCTCCTTATAAACTAAGAAACAAGCTATTGTATTTTTTTTAGTACAAATTGGGAGAATGAGGATTACAAATACCAATTCTAGAAATCGAACTTATGACCGTGGAGTGGAAATAGATTAACACTAAATCAAATAACCAATCGCGCCACCGACCCATTCAATAATAATGTATATTTTTGTTACCTAAGTTAAACATCAATAATTTACATATTCCAACAAGAGATAGTATTAGAAATTATATTCATATAATTTCTAGAGCTATGTCATATTAAATATCGAGCAAACATTGTATTTAGGAAATTCTCTAATATTTGATACTATTGGAGTTTGTTATTTTATATCATTATATATTTGTTTAAATTTAATGAAAATTGATTGCCAATGGTTTTGACCATTACTTCTCCAAGTCTAACATAAATCATTACAAATATATTTTTTTATCTTTTTTATTCAAGTGATATTTTTTTTTTGATACAATAATATTGGAGGAAAGAAGATTTGAACCTTTAATTTCATGATTACTAAATTGTACAAGATACCATAGAGCTTTGATTATATTGGCTCAAAGTGATTTGAATGGTAATATTTTAATTAATAGATTATACATTATGCTAAAAAAATATGAAGATTAAATCGTTAATTAATATATAAACCAAAAGCGAAGAAAAAAAAAAGAAATAAAAGAAAAGACCAAAGGCTTCATGGTCAAAATAGGAAAATTGAATTCAAGTGGTCGTTATTTTAAAAAAGAAAAAGAAAAAGAAAAAGAAAAAAGAAATGGCGTTAAACCCTACGAACGAAGCTTCGTCTCCCTTAAACCCTTTTGAAGAAACCCTCAATTCCCAATCTTCTCTCTCTCATTCGCCATTTTCTTTTCCGAACCCTAATTCTGTTCTCCGATGGAAGATAATTCTTCCAAATCACCAGCCGCTGATCGGAACACCCGTTTCTACCACCCCTACCAAGACCTCCACGTTCCGATCACCAAGCTTTACGAGCTCCCCACCTCCCCGGAGCATCTCTTCTTCGAGGAGGCCGCCAGGCCCCACCGTTCTTGGGGTGAAAATCTCCAGTACTACACCGGAATTGGCTACCTCTCCGGCGCCCTTCTCGGCGGCGCCAGGGGCACCATCCAAGGCCTCCGCGCCGCCGAACCCAGCGACTCCCTCAAGCTCCGTCTCAATCGAGTTCTCAACTCCGGGGGCCAACTCGGCCGCCGGACTGGTAACTCCCTTGGCATCCTTGGCTTGATTTTTGCCGGTTTGGAAAGTGGGGTCGTCCATTTGAGAGGCTCCGATGATGTTTTGAATAGCATTGTCGCTGGATTGGGGACTGGTGCTCTTTACAAGGCGGCTTCCGGGCCGAGGTCGGCTGCCATCGCGGGTGCCATTGGAGGGATTGCTGCTGCTGCTGCTGTTGCGGGCAAGCAGGCTGTGAAGAGATATGTGCCAATATAAAAGCATTAACAACTATGTGGGTAAAGTTGATTTTCATTTCTTCATACTATTATTACACAATTGGTTAGTTTTTATTCATGGATTGGTGAATAATATACACTGTTAGGTCGATAATGCTCGATCTTGTTGTTTGTAATTGTTATACAATTTGTTGACTTGCCACTTATTGATGCCATGGATCAATGGGAAACTTCTAATTTGTGTTTGATTGAATTTCTTCCTATTTGTAATTGATTCTGAAGCCTTAATAATTTTAGCTCTACTTGGTTTTCGTTTCATTATAAATCTTTGAGGAAGGAGGAAGTTGTTGTAGCTACAGAATTGGAGAAAGGGCTCTGCTTAGAAGACATGATTTCTGTATAATTTATGCTTAATAGTAAGTTTATGAGCAGGGTTTGGTTCATTTTTTCTGGGTTAGTTCATCTGAATCGCTCAATAGAGCTACTGATTTTGTTCTAGCAGCAATTAGTTTCTGTGTTATATGATAAAAATTACTGAGGTCTTTAAGGTTTTGGCAGCTGCTCATTTTTTTCAAATCAGTTTTTTTTTTTTAATTTTAGTATTGGAAATCATGTCACATGTTCTTAGAGTAACTTCCAAAGGTGAAATTTTAAGGTGTGGTCGACCTGACTGCTTTTGCCCAATTGTCACAAGCATCTTCCTAATACCTGCCCTAGAGACGGGCATGGTGAATTGTGTTGAAACATATTTGGGTCTGAGAACTGAAATGTATACATTGATCGATCAGGTCTGAAGAATCTCCTTCAGCAGTCTTCAACTTATGATGAATTGTGTTGAAAGGAACGGTTCATATTAATGCTGTGAATTTCAATAATTGCATCATAGTTGGTGGGTTATGGCCTCGATTGATAAATTTTTAGTACAATAAAAAAGGTGAATGAATTTGAACCACCACCCCTAAGGATTACATGTCAATAACTATTATAGAACTAGACTTATTTTGATTCACCTTTTAATTCTTAAAATTGCATTTGAAATGAGATATGAACTTAGTCTAGACTCATTTGCTATGTGAGTTTGTTCATACTATCGTTGGTATTTCATTTGTGGTTTGAAATTACAATATTACACCTACTTCCAAGAACAATTATCTTGCCAAAAAAGACTACAAAGTTCAAATTTTCATTTTTCTTCACAAATTTTTTGTAGGAATCAATGATCGTATCTTTCAATTCTTTTATAAAAATTTAGGTGCCATCTTTGAGAAATCTGACCTTCAGGATAAGCGAGTTAAAAAAAGTTTATGAAGCCCTCCAAATTTATAATTTTTTTAAACCCTCTAAAATTAAAATGGTGAACAAGGTATTTAAATTTTCCAAAAGACCAGCAGGAGCAAAAATAATAACGGAAGGATGATATTGAGCCAGCACTAAGCATGACATGAAATTAGCATAAAATGGGGGGGCCTTACATTCACTTGAAAATTGCCTGAATTTGGACATTGTATGCTCATTTTAATTCAATTAAAATCCTTGGACATTTCATGACATCTCCATACATACCTGAAAATTAATTTATGGAATTTTCATACAAGTGAATGTACAAACTTAACTCGTATCTTCTTCGATATGGCCCAACCTCAAAGCGAAAAGTTTTTTGAAGCTGAAATGCAGATCAGCAGTGTAAAGGATTTCTGTGTTCTTTCTCCAAAGTTGACTTAGCCCCAGGTTGGCTCTCTAAAAACAGCAAAACGGGCAAGCTTTTATTGGAGGTTTCTTTAAAATGTATACTCTAAACATGATTGGATTGAAATTGTCACAGAAAATAACCATAAAAAATAGGCAATAATAAAGCCGATATTTAAGGCAAGTACATTCAGCCATGTGGGCAGCAGACTTGCATATGCAAATCTTGGTTCATTTAAAATGCATCTACAAGTTCAAAGTTTTTTGTCAGACCACATCACAGGACAGGAGTGAGTGTGTAATAGTGTTGTACAACAAAATTGAAGAGGGAAATTTGAGGCTTATTGACATGACTTCACAAAGGAACAGAGGCAAGCAGATTTATAGGTGCTTAGTAATTTTATTTTATTTTGATATACAGAACTATACGGGCCAGCTTACGCGCGTGTCGACTATTGTCACGAGACATATAAATGTCAAGGAAATTAATTCTAGGTGATCACCATGAATTGAACTACCTCTTAGTTCTCTAAGACCCTCTTGAGTCTTGACCATTAAGCAACTCCACGACGGTTTATTGGTGCTTTGTAATTTCTGAACTGCTTATTAGAACCTTGGGTAGATTGGCGAGCAATTGAATCTTTCGCTTTCATTAATTTAGCTTTTACACGAGTAGTTAGTACCATCAGTTTTTCTAGCTTAGCGGTTATGGCAATACTACCGTCCCTTAGGTCAGAGGTTTATCCATGTTGGATGAACTAAACAAAATAACTTAAGATTCTAGTTTATTACAATTTAAAAACAACTAACTTTAGGCATTTAAATAGACTTCTTGTTGCAAGTATTGGTTCTTTAAATTTTGTTGAATGTTTTTAATTAGTAGGAATTGTATGTTTTATTTAATACTAAGTTTGAGAATCTTTATTTTCTCAAAAAAAAAAAAAAAAAAAAAAAAGTTTGAAAATCTTTATTTGCTCCTTTTGGCTAGGTTCTAGAATGTTTGCAGTAGGTTTGAACATTTCTTTGACATGATTTTGGTTCTGGTTAGTAAATATTGGGTGACTTATTGGTTGATTTTGTTTACATGCAGTTTTCAAAAGTAGTCATTCAGGTATAGAGTTTAAATTGATGAAGAAAGTTTAGGTTTAAAATTGACTTTCTTTTATAGGATAACTGCATTTGTAACAAAAAAAAACCATTATCTTTTATTAGACAATCAACCAGCGACGTGCAAAAGTATGATTCTGTTTTCTTCATTATTTTCCCACACAGTTAGAAGCTTTACCTTTTGGTTCCTACTGATCTATCTCTGGATTTCCAGCAGTCTCCATGTACGGCGAAGTGATCACTCGTTTAAAGCTTTGTGGAAAGCAACCTGAAATGAAAAGTGAACTATAAATTCATGAACTTTTTTTCTACCCAGAGTAACCACAACTATCCGTAGGCCAGGCACCGAGAGAAATCGAAGGAATGGAGACACGGAAAGTGTCTACCAATTAATGTCCCAGGTGAGTCTCGAACTTGAGACCTTGAGGAAGTACACCTTCAAAGACCAAGTCTTCAACTAACGTGCCACCCCTCAAGGACGACTATAAATTCATGAACTACCAGACGAGAAAATTCAGATTCCATAAATTCTACAGTAAGGATTTGCCGAAGAAAAATCTTTACTTAAACCCCACATTTACATCAGAAAAAAACAATAATTAGCCAAGCTAATAATGAAAAAGGCAAGAGATCTCACAGAAGTTGATGTTTTCAGCAATTCTCTAATTGCCATTGTAGCATAAGAGGATGTCGGGAGAGTAAAGCTCAACTTGAGAGCAGTCTGAGCATCCTGATTGCCTTGATCATTTTCATTTTTATTTTCATCTGCTTCAAGTTTAATATTTTTTTTACAGCACCCTGATTCGTCTATGGAATCCAATGAATTTTCATCTTTAGATTTGTCAGGCATTTTTTCTTCCTTGGTAATTTCAACAATTTGAGATTTCAAAATGTCTAAATCACTCTGTGCCAGGGGTAAATTACGATCAACATATGAGATCAATTCCCTGCAAAAAAAAAAAAAAAAAAAAAAGATCTTGTAAAGAATTGATAAATGCTAAAAGTTAATAACTTGAACTTAAAGAATGTACCACTCGTAGTCCTTTGGTCTTTGAAAAACACTCCGGTAGCTTCCAGTCATACTGGTAATCGAAAATTCCCTATGGAAATATACCATAAAGTACAATATAAAGTGTATACAAATGAAAATAGGAATGAGAGAAGATGGATTGATCTCATGAGAGTTTGCAACATACTTTACATTATGAATAGTCTCCGTCAAGCTAATTGAATCCTAAACAATAGAAATCAAGATTAGCAAAAAGAAGGTAAACAACGGGGTTGAATAGCAAATAAAATACTAAAAGGAAAAAAGATACAAATCGAGGTCCATACCCCACTATTCGTATTTAGTATGAGCATAAATAACATGAATGTTCTGTTTTTGTGCACATTTTTAACACTTATTTGTATTTAGAATTACGTCCACCAATGAAACACTGGCACATGGAAGTACGTATACTAAAGAAAGATCTCACAGAAAAAGCAACTAAGATATGCTGATAGACACTAAATAGAAGCTAAGAACAGTAAAGGACCTTAGCTGCTAAATCATGATAAACTTCAGCAATATCATTTGTGGGATAGATTACTCTTGACCTGTTGAAAAAAACCAAACAAAATAAATAACCAAGTCACAAAACAATCATAAGACCAAAATAGATTTTATACAGGCCATAAATATTTGCTTCCCTCACCCGGGCAAGGGGAGAACAACATCATCAATAGTAAAGTTTCCACTTTGGACATCTTCTGCAGTTACAACCTGACAGAAGTCAAGACTAGTATTAATTTCAATTACGTATGTGGGAAAAACAAATTCAGTTCTAACAATTCAATAGTTGGCCAGAACGCATAGAACCAAAAACATACAATTTAAATAATCTTCCTGCACGATGGATTCAGAATGATATGACAGTTTTGTGCATTAAAAGAAACTTAATATGAGAACTGGGAAAGGCGCATGGATTCTATTTCCAGACATATGCAAGTAACTATATGAACTGCTTTTGACTGCCAACATCATCCATGCACAAAGAAAGTACAAAATCCTAACATTGGAAACAATATTTGAGAAGGCTAAAGACAGACCCAAAGTCTTTCTTCGTGAAGAGGGGAGGTGAAAAGTCTGGAGGCAGTACAAAGGATATTGTTAACATCAATATTATTTTCTCTAATAGGATTTAGTTATTCTATAAATTTTTTGTCTTTGATGAGTTAAAGCTTAACAGTTCAAATTGTAATGATTCTAACCCTTATATTTTTAAAGAAAGGAAAAGATTAACTGTTTTTTAAATCATTAGATGAGGCATCGTGGCTTTAAGCATCAACGTTTTTATGGAGGCATACAACTAAGACAACTAATATGTGCAATATCCCAATATTGCAAATTTAATTTGATTTATAGCATGCACATGTAACATGTTTGTTACTTGAAGTTGTTTCACAAAGGTCCGAGATAATCTACTTTTGCGATTCAATAAATTGCATGGGTGTTAGATGATCAACAATATAAAATAACGCCACCTAAAATGGACCAAGTTGCAACACAAACTCAAATACCAGGCTCCAGCAGAAAACAATAATAGTACAAACGGTCTAGGATCATATTTTGAGTGTTCGGAATTAGAACCAACCTTCACTAGCTTATTTCTTCCGGTTGGAAGATCTAGCTTGTCCATTTCCTCTAAATGGCAAGAATCATATGTATTAGCATCACCACAGTCCTCATCTACATATTCTTCAGAATTCTGAACTTCACCTGTTTCAGTATGGTTTTCTTTGCAGTATACCAAGTCTCCAACAACCACTTTGTCGAACCCTGATACATGGTGGTGTAACCACAGAAATTAAGGCACAAATAGTTACTACCTAAGATACCTTACAATGATCTTGATCGTGAAGATCATATACCATATGAAAATAATTATGGAAGCACACCGTATTTTTGCACTCTCATACTTGCTGCATGATTCCATAAATAGCTTTGGTAACTATGCACATACCTGAAAAGTAGGGAATGTTTAGAAGTTGTAAACTATAAATGTTCTTCAAAATGTCGTAAATTAAACCATAATATCTTTCACCTAAATAACAAGCAAACGTCAATCCCCAAAAAATCAAAATATCTTGCGCCAATAACATACAAATTGTAATATAAATGTAACGTCATCATTCAATTGATAAATAATTGACTTTGGATGCTTTAGAAGAGTAGAGAAAAAAGAGAACAAGAAAGAAAACAAAACAATATTCGGGCAGAAAGAAGAAAACTAAGAAAAATGCACACAACTCAACAGGTTCCCAAATTATGATCCTCAAATCCAGGAGAAAGCATGTCCCCAAGGGACGGCCTTGTTAGTAGAGGCTTGGGGCTCCAAGATTTGTTCCCTTGAAGGTCCCAGACTTGAAGTTCACAAGCGAGTTTAATTGTAAAATCTCAAGTTTCTTGTCAAAAGAGAGACATGATAGTAAATGAGGAGGTTTGAGAAAGTAGGTTGAGAGAAATCACACAATCTACCATACTGAGAGCAATCAGAGGATGAGGAGAAGAACACATCCTTGCCCGATCTAAATATTTGAAAAGAATGAGAATTAGAGATTGAAAACAAACCTGCTTGTTTCTTCTCCTCCGGGGTGCCACTCCAAACAATGCTTGCCAAGAGGAGCAAATTGATGAGCGATGGAGGGGCTGAAGACTCTAACCTTCAATGATTAACGAAGATGAAGAGGATAAGAAGTGGTTATCAGGTCTGAGGTTGGTGAGAAGAGGTTATAAAGACGCAATCAGATTTGTGCCGAGTGAGAGGTGAAGAGATGACTGACGCAAAACAAATTTGAGGCTAGTGAGAAGGGAATTCACAGTTCTGATGCTAGAGAGAGAGAGAAGTCGAGCGAAAAATAGCCATAGATCGTCAACAAATGCAGGAGAAAGAATGGGTCGTGACACAGAGAGGAAGCCGTGACTCTGAAAAACGCAAGGAGAGGATGAGAGAAACATCTTGCTTATCCAGAGGAACTCGAAGAGAGGAGGGGAAGAGCGACTTATTGGAACATGGCTGACTATTTACAAGTGGTAGAGGAAGAGAAGAACGCACATTTTTTTAGAACAACGCAATTAGAAGGAGAGAAGAAGAGAGTCGAAAGTGAATCGAGAGAGAAGGTTGGTCAGAGGGCTCCCCCCAGCGCCAGTGAAACGACATCGGAGGAACGAGTATTTTCTTCGCTAGGGTTTTTTGGTAGAGAGGTTTTCAAGAGAGAAGGTCAAGAGTAGCTTACACACTATTTGACAATAGAACATCAGTAGTTTCACATAAAAAAAAAAGAAACTTTTTATCTCTCAAAACACAAAACCCTTATTTCTCCCTTTCCACCTTTGGCGCCGCTCTTCACGAGTGGCAGAAGAGGACCTCTGAAATCGACGGTCCTAACTCGCTGCCGCCACCTCTAAACTTCACTATCCTCCATCTTTGATGGATTAAACATCAAACCTCACTAGATCTCAACACCTCCAACACACATTAGTCGACAAGCCTCGAGTGTAGGAACCGGACCCCATGGACTAACAAATGAACCAGACCTCAACGACAAACCCACTCCCTCAAATCAGTATCAAGAACAAATCCGACGACCAACGACGAACCAAACCAAATCAAGCATTGTCTCCTCGAAAGGATTGTTTGGCGAAAGCTTTCCAACGACCAATGAACCAGATCATCGGCGAACTCGCTCCTTCGTGCGCCTTGCCAAGAACAAATCTAGCGTAAGAATCGTCCAACAAAAGCTTCAATGGAGATAACGTCCAACAATGCCGCTTGTGTCTCCCTCGTTGGGTCCTCAAACAGTAGCTAGGCTTTGTTTAACTGTATCAAATCCTCGTTGTCCTAATTTTCAAACAGGGCTGGTTTTCCTAGACCAATTCCTTCGACACAATCAATTAATTTAATCTTTTCTTTTCTTTCTTTATTTCTTTTTTTTTCCTAGTCTTCCGTAACTAGTTTGATCTACAGGTCGTTTTTTCTTCCTTTTTTTATTTTTGGGCAATGGAATTGGACCTCAATAAAGTTTATGCAGCTACATCAGTTGCTCCTCGACTTTGGTGTTGGCCGAATTGTTGAATGTCATGTGCATGTGGTAAAGTCGTACGCGAACTACTTTGAAGTAGGGTGTTTGATTTGTTTGTATGTATCAAGAAAGTTTTCGTCATCAGTGTTGGTCAATTGGTGATCACATATTGGCAGGCGAGAATTTTCATGCACCCTCTTCTCAGCTTAAGAAATTTCTTGTGATCTTTCTGAAGCTTTGGTGACTCGCCCATGTCTACAGTAGATCTAACAGGCTATGGATCGCAAATCTTCTCTACACACTTCATCATTTAGTGCCGATACAGGATGTAGTTTGTTCTTCCCCCCTCTCTCTGTGCCAACTCTATTGGAGGTTACTCGACATACGAGTCATTTATTTTTTGGATGTGTAGCTGATACATGAGATAATTCATCGGATGTGCAAGTTGTCCCTATTAGGACCTAGAGTTGGATGTTCAACTCCTTAAGAGATTTGATTTGTATTTTACCATATTATCTCATTGTACAAAAGGCTCAGAACCTGACACAAAATCTTGCAACAATTTCATCTTTATTAATGAAAATGTTTGTTTTTTATAAAAAAAAATAGTGGATCCATTGTTGGCCACTATAAAAATGTTATCACAAACCATAGATTTGGTTTTGAAGATGTCTTTCGAGGGGCCTTTAGTCTTATGGAGTGCAGAAGCTGCCTGAAAGATGAGGAAAATGGCCAAGCACCATACTTGGCAACAACAAAACTCGATACAAAGCATTCTTTTCTGAGTAAAATTTTCAATGCCACTTAGCCAATAAAGAAAAGTTCTTAATGCAAACATCAATAATGCCAAGAACCTCTTCCTCAATGGGGGTTTTAACTTTGAACCATCTCAGTAGGTGAGTGACAAATTTTCCAAACTCTGCCTCTCCAAAGATTATCTCTAAACAATTTTTCAATCTTTTGTACAACATTCTATGGGGCACCGTATAAAGGTAAGCAATAAATGGGCAAATTAGCAAGGGGGCACCGTACAAAGGTAAAAAAATTTTCAATCTGTTGTACAACTTTCTATGGGGCACCGTATAAAGGTAAGCAATAAATGGGCAAATTAGCAAGGGTGGCATTCATGAGAGTGACCCTCCTCCCTTGATATAAAAGAGCTCCCCCAACCATGAAGCCTTTATCAATCTTTTTAATGATGATCGGATTTCACAAAGATAGTAGGTTCGGGTTACCATTCTCCAACCTTAAAGCCAAAAGGAGCAGCGAGAGCATCAACTACATGTTTATCCATGCCAACGCGCTATCTTTTGACAATTTACCTTCAATCTCAAGATATTCAAAATGAGAGACAATCTTGTAACGATTACTATTAGTAATGTTTCCAGAGATAGAGTAGAGAACATAATGGTGTCATCGGCTAAGAGGAGATGTGAAATAGAAACTTTCCTCAGCTAGGGAAATTTTTGTAAGAAGATGGTGGTGGAATGTTAAGGCAACCCTCCATTTCGAGATAAATGGAAGTTTTATTGCAAATTAGGGTTTGTGCTATTTGAAGGGATGTTTGAGGTGAGAGAAACAATAGTATCTTTCGAGGGAAGGGGAGATCCTCATATGACATTTAGTCCCTCGTTGGATTCAATATTTCTTTTTTAGCCTCGATAACAAAGCTGTTTTGTAATTATTTGTTAGGTCAGATTGTTATGGATTGGAAGCCATTTTCGTAGGCTGCATCCTTTTTGTGGGCTCTTATTTATTCTTGAATCATTTCATCTTTTTCTCAATGAAAGCTCAGTCTTTTATAAAAAAAAACCTCAATAAGAAAGAATAACAATGTGATGCTTATGTTTTTATCCCAGCTTCAGTTGGTGCTAGCCTTCCAGAATTTTCCCTTCACTGTTTTCCTTTTTCCTTATCCAATCAGATCTGCATTTTAAACATATTTGATTCTTTTGCCTCTGTAGTAACAAACCAATAGCTAGCTTTGATTTTATTAATAAGGTAAAGTCCCCTAGAAAATTGCCGAGAATAGATGCAAATAAAGATCATCCTCAATTGCGTCAACTAGTTCATTAGTAGTATGGATCTCAACATTTCACTGTAACAAAACGTCAAGCATACTCCAGACAAAAAGAGAACTAGTATCCTTCAAACATAATCACTTACATCATTCTCAAAGTTCTAGGTATAGCTTTAAGAGCCTGCAAATCGTTCCCAGGACATTTCTTCAAACATTGAAGCTGTATCATTTAAAAGAGCAGGAATTACACCACAAGTACATACAAGAAAAATACAGCTTGCTGCTATAACGTGAAACCTCAGACGCACACATATATATCCATGTATGTATGCATGCATGCTACAGGCGAACATTACCAGGCAGTATGACACTACAATGAAAAATTGATATAACAAATTTTTGCTAGATGAATGTATCAGAAAAGCAAGCATGAGTACGAATTAATGACTGACTATTATATTTATAATTTATTTATGAACTTACTATTGCCCTTTCAGCAACTAAAAATCGAGGCAACTGCTTCAATGTCCCGTCGATATCATTACTTTCCTTGTAGTAGTCTCTTGCCTTTGCAATTACATTGGTTTGTATTAGAGACTGAGTTAAGAAAACAATTAACTAATAGTTCAACTAAGTCTGCAAGGAGAAAAATATTTGAAGTAGATGTGTAGAGTGACAATCTATCCTTGTATACAGATAATAAAAGGATATCCCCTTCTCTTGGATCAAGAATCATATTGACAGCACCCTTCCACTCTCCTCTAAGAAGTGAAGCTCCAACGAGATGAGTTGGTACAGAACCACTTCCAAAACGCTTAATTCAATAGAACACAGAGCATCGGTTAGGATAATCTCCAGAAAGATTTAATCAATAGAATGCATTTCATCAATTAACAAAATATATCACTGGTTCAGATGCAGTGTATTTTTTAATCTGAAAAATCCCTCACTAGGCTTCTCATTCAAGTTGTTAAATAAATCTAATGATTTGGTATTGTCTGCAGAAGGACCTCGTAAATGTGTAAAATCAAGGAATTTAAACTTCATACCGGTAATAAACCAAATGTGCATGGGAAAGAGCCAAGTGAGATTCGAAGAAAAGCTATTGATCCATTTACATAGCAGAAATGAGAATGAGGAAGAACTGGTTTTTACTTACTTTTTTTTTCTGATATCCGTGACGGTCAGGGCCAGCTTTTGCGCACCTCGATTAATATCACGGGACATACCGTCTGACACTATAACATTTAGATGTCAAGAAAACTCATAGGAAATTAATTCCTAGATAGGTAGCTACCATGGATTGAACTCATCACCTTAAGCACGCTAAGGCTCTCTTTGACCAATTGAGTCACTCCATGATGGTTGGTTTTTACTTACTTAACCTAGTTGAAATTAGAATAAGAGTAGACGAATTACTACTAATGTTTGGAAAGAGACAATTTGTAATATCTTGAAATGTGTATATGGGCTGTTAGTTCCTTAAAAAAGAAGAAAAAAAGGGAGAATGGAAAACGACCCCGTAGAAGGGGGGAAGGAGAAGAGTGCCAATTAAGGCACATGGGAGATGACGTAGAAGTAGAAGGGGGAAGATATCAAATTAAAAGTACCTGTAAGCCAAAGTAATTAATAAAACCATGCTTTCCTAAAGCTTCAGCTGATGCTTTGATGGTGTCTTCACTATCTGCTACAACTCCTCTGATAAAATGCACGGTGGGAATATAATTGAATCATTAAAGTTAAACAACATTTAACACACTTCAACGGTTGGGACTTGAACCTAGGTTATCATTTAATATACTACAACGTTAAGAACCCACATAAAAGGAATGACAAACTTACCGCAAGGTGATGGTAAACCTGTTACCCAGGAGCTGCCCTAGAAGAAGCCCTTCGTGGGTATAGCTGAAAACAAAGTATGGAAACACATTCGTCCATAAAAAATTTAACACGTTGTAAAACCATGAAATTGGATCATGCCTTACCTAAAGTTACCCAACTTGATACCAATCAACCGATCATTAAGAGCAGCTAATCTACTAGCGTGTTGCTTAAATACAGTGACCTGGAAAGGCAAGAGGTATTTTCCTTAAATTCCTAAAGAAACAAGTTCATCCTATTGATTTTTTTTTTTATAAGAAACAATTTCATTATAAATATGAAATTACAAGGATAGTAGAACCCAAGCAAGCATTACAAAAAAGTGCGACTATTTAATAGATAATCAAAGCTATAATCAAAACCCCTTAACTAGTGTTTTAAAAAGCTCAAGGCGTACTAAGGCGCAATGGCCCTCTTGAGCCTGAGGCACAAGGTGCACCAAAAGGCGTGGCCTTTTTTACTTAAGGAGTACCATGCATAGAAAAACAAAAAATAATATATACATGTATAAATACACAAAATATATATTTATATTAATCTCTTTCAATATAGAGTTTTTTACATAGTCGACCCATAAAAAACATGAAATATTAAAATATTAATTCCAAATAAAAATCTAAAGTCCTAAATATCAAACTTATGGTCGCTAAATACATATTCAACTCCATCCACTCCTTTATTGGCGATAATTAGAGAGGATTGGTGATTAGGGTTGACGATTAGGTTTAATTATTTTTTTTAACATAAAATTTTGAAGTAATGGTTGATTGAATTTAATATTTAAAAAACAAATAGAAAAAAATGAGTAAAACATTACCGTTTTACTTGAATTTTAAATAAATAAAAAAGTCCTCAAGACGTGCGACTTGCGCGCCTGAGGGCTTTATGAAAAGGCGAGGCGCTAACATTGAACCTGGGACTTTTTTTAGCCTGATACGCGCCTTTTGGAGCTTTTTAAAACACTGCCCTTAACTAAAATACTATGCAACTTTTAGGTTCTCACCCCACATGAACAAAAAAGTATGCTTAGCAAGATAGAATGACAATGAGACTCAGCTTACGAAAATTGCATAAAAGTGTCTTTCTTCAAGTAAGAAACTCAGCTTCATACACTGAATGAAATTACAACATGCAACAAAAAGATTTTTATTTAAAAAAATAAATGCATTCCAAACATTTCTATAAAAGGAAATGTACTTTTTCAGTGATGAAATGGGCGGAAATAAAAGTAATGAAATTTTAAAAAATTTATATAAAAAAGATTTTTAAAAAATCTACTTTTGGGGAGGAATAATTACAATTAAGAAAATTAGATCTCGAGACCATCGAGAAGCTAGAAAAACTTCAAAAATTTTCTCGAAACTTCAAGCATTCTTCTATTTTGCTCCAACCAAACTAACTAAAAGAGAGCCCTTATCAATTTAACCAAAAGGATCTTTTAGAAACTTAAATAAAATGCAAGAGAGGTAAACACAATTGAAATTGGAGTAGGTGATTGATAGAACGAACAAAATAATAAAGCATGCACTAAAAATGGTGAGAAACAAATACTTACCCTTTGAGTTGAGATGGAGCGCTTATCCTTAGTACCAGAAAAACCAAAAGACCTCGTCTGCCAAAGAAAAATCGTGAGGAAGAATAATAATTACTTGTTGAAAGATGGAAATTCAAATTTTCTAATTCTTCATTTAATAATGAACTCAACAATGGGTTTAAATAGAGTACAAGAGATACCTAATTATAAAAAGAAAATATAATATCTAATCATAAGGAAAAGATGACCTAATCATAAAAGGAATGGATAATACCTAATCATATAAAATAATATTTAATCTAATCCTAAAAGGAATAAATAATTAAAAGGATGAAAACACTAAAATAAACATAAACCAACACTCCCCCTCAAGCTGAATTGTATATGGAATACAAGCCAAGCTTGGAGTTCAATTTATCAGAGTTGGTCATTGTGATGATGATGCGTCAATTAAGATGATAATGTGAATTAGGATAATGAGTGCTGTCAGGGCCAATTGGATGAGTGCTGTCAGGGACAAATTGGATGAGTGCACTGCTAGGGACAAATTGGATGAGTGCTGCTAGGGACAAATTGGATGAGTGCTGCCAGAGACAAATTGGATGAGTGCTGCCAGGGACAATTTGGGAATGCTGGTGAGAGCCAATTGAGGAATGTTGGTCAGGGCCAATTGAGAAAAGAGATGTCAGGGCCAACTGGGAAAGGAGATGCAAAGCCAACTAAGAAAGGAGATGTCAGGGCCAACTAAGAAAGGAGATGCATGGCCAACTAAGAAAGGAGATGTCAGGGCCAACTGAGAAAGGAGATGTCAGGGCCAACTGGGAAAGAAGATGCTAGGGCCAACTGGGAAAGGAGATGCTAGGGCCAGCTAGGAAAGGAGATGCCAAGGCCAACTGGGAAAGTCTGATGATGGTCAATTGAGATTGGATGAGAAGATGATTTTCTCCTTAAGGGAGTTTGATTGGATTTTTTTTTCCTAAAAGAGGAGATGATGAAGTATGAAAAATTTTTTAGAAAAAGAGGAAGGTGATGGAAAAAAAGTGAAAGAGGACGAGAAAAAAATTTTACCCGGATCGTAAGGAAAAATTTGAGGCTCTGATACCATGTTGAAAGCCAACTAAGAAAGGAGATGTCAGGGCCAACTAAGAAAGGAGATGCTAGGGCCAACTAGGAAAGGAGATACTAGGGCCAGCTGGGAAAAGAGATGCCAAGGCCAACTGGGAAAGTCTGATGATGGTCAATTGAGATTGGATGAGAAGATGATTTTCTCTTAAAGGAGTTTTATTGGATTTTTTTTTTCCTAAAAGAGGAGATGATGAAGTATGAAAAAGTTTTTAGAAAAAGATGAAGGTGGAAAAAAAGTGAAGGAAGACGAGAAAAAAAATTTACCCGAATCGTAAGGAAAAATTTGAGGCTCTGATACCATGTTGAAAGATGGAAATTCAAATTCTCTAATTCTTCATTTAATAATGAACCCAACAATGGGTTTAAATAGAGTACAAGAGATACCTAATTATAAAAGGAAAATATAATATCTAATCATAAGGAAAAGATGACCTAATCATAAAAGGAAAGGATAAAGGAATAAATAATTAAAAGAATGAAAATACTAAAATAAACATAAACCAACATTACTGTAACAAAGCCTAGCATAAAGAAAATTTTGAAACTCAGAATGAAGTAAATGTTCAACCATTTCTCCCCAATGCAAAAGAAAGACAAACCAAAAGAACCAACAGCCCATAACCATCATGGAGTGGCCTAATGGTCAAAAGGAGCCTTGAGAAACTAAGAGGTGATGAGTTCAATCTATGGTGGCCACCTACTTAAAAATTAATTTCCTAGGGGTTCACTTGACATCCAAATATTATAGAGTCGAGCGGTATGTCTTGTAACATTAGTCGAGGTGCGCAAAACCTAGCTCAAACAGTCACAATCACAAATATCAAAAAAAAGATTCAACAAATCAACAAAACAAACTGTAATATTCAGACAAGTTTATTCTTTTAGATAATCACGGTACATAGAACCAAATTGTATTGACTGAAAAAATAAGAAGCTTACAAGATAGGCCTAAACCAAGAGTTCAAGGTACTTGGACCCTCCTTGTATTAAGATCTCTCAAGCCCTAATTAAACACTCAAAGTTCCAATCAGTGTCTCTCTTCTTTCTTCCTCACCCACTCTATATATCAGTGTTTGAAAAGCTCAAGGTGCACTAAGGCGCAATGGCTCTTTGGAGCCTAACCACGAGGCACAATAAAGGCAGAGGCTTTCTTTAAGGCACACTATTTAGAAGAAAAAACACATATATAGGTATATACACAACAATAACACTTAAAAAAAGGAATTTTAACCAAGAAAATATATAAAACATAAATAATGTTCAACTATTAGCCTTCGAATGTAGTACTATGAAGAAGAAGAAATGTTCCCGAGGGATGGCACGGTGGTCGAAAGCTTGGGTTTTGAAGGTGTGCTTCCCTCAAGGTTCCAAGTTCGAGACTCACTTGTGACATTAATTCGTAGACACCTCCCATGTCTCCATTCCTTCGATGTCTCTCGGTGCTTGGGCTAAGGACGAGCGTGGTTACACTGGAGCGAAACTCCGATTTCCCAGTTTAAGAAAAATCTATAAAGAAGAAGAAATCATTGGTTGTGGAGTTGATGGAGAACTAGAGAATGTGTGGCTGATGAAGTTAAAGAATGTGTGAGTTATGGAGAAGAGAAAAAAATTAAACTGGTTGGAAATTGCAATTGCTGAGAGATGGAGACCGTAAAATTAAGATTACAGATAGACAGAGAAAAAAATTGAAACTTGAAAGTGGTTGTTGTCTTCAAAATTTGAAGAGCTAGGTTATTTAAGGAGTTGAAATCTCTTGAATCAAGTATCTCGCACTCCAAATTCTTTGAACTCTACTCAAAAACGGTTTCTCTCTTTGCATGTGGACATAGCTAACATAACGTTAGTGAGCCAATTTGATTTTTTCTCATTCTGTATACTTTTCTTGTCGATATCTATTTCTATCATAACATTAAGTTTTGAGTTTTATTAAAACAAAAGCCCACAGCAGGCTTCAAAGGAAGGCGTGCACTTTTCAGCGCCTGGGCTCACCTTTTTTAAAACACTGTTATTGACAACCTTATACCCTAGTGATAAGTTCACAATAATTATATTTTTTAGGATCTAATTTTTCTATATTTTGATTGAATATTGTGATTATTGGTAGA
>JBBMKA010000009.1:10381676-10401182 GCA_037833695.1 Sechiopsis laciniata | reverse complement strand
TATATTATTTAGATAATTTGTATAATTTTCATTTTTATGAATTTTTTTTCCTGTTTCTATATATAAAATTTATTTATATACTTTACTTTCTCTATTATGTATTCCCTTTTACTTTATTTAACATAATATTTATTTATGCTTTAGTTGATTTATACAATTCTTCACTTTTATTAACTACATTATTTTTTTTTTCTTTTTATTCAATTTTATTTATATATATGTTATATATGTTTTCAAAAAAACTTATATATATTATTTATACTTTTTACGTTTTTCTTAAATATATTTTTCATATATATATATATATATATTGAATTCAACGACAATTAGAGTGTACTCTTGTTTAGTTGTTTTTTTGAACACCTTCTCTTTTTTCATTCTTTTTCTTTATATTTTGCATCTCTTGTATTTGTAAAAATTATTTTAAAGAATATTTTGCACTTATATTGTTTTTGTATAAATATTTTTAAGAATAGTATTTTTTAAAAAATATTTGTCCCAATTTATTATAAATGACCAACCAATTTTTTTTACAAAATTATATCTACAAATTATTTAGGAAAATTTACATTTTTAGTCTCTAGGTTTGATGTTTAATTTCTATTGTTTCATTTTAATAATATTCAATTTTAGTTTTCAACTAAAATGATATCACGATTTTTTATTTTTGTGGAATCAAAATATTATAAATTTAATTTATGGTTATTAACTACCTAGCAATTAATTTATTAGAGGTTTCTGACAATCAAATGATGTAGCATCATGAGGTTTATCTCATAAAAATAGTTGAAATGTGCTAATATTTGTCCAAAACACCGCTAAGGTCACAAAAAAAAAATGGCCCCCAAAACCTTAAACGCTGGATGCGCCCCTGCTTCAACTCACACCATTTGCCTCACTCTTCACAAGAGAATATATATAAAAAAATAATAATAAAATTAACTAGATTCAATACACCAAGCTTAAAATACTTCTGACTGAGATGGTTTAAAACCAAAGTCACGTACTTCTTTTATATATAGTGCTTGGAGCACATCACTATCTTGAACCTTTTTGATGTAGGACTAATTGCTTCTAATATTTTGCCAAAAACTCTAACAGGTATTTGTACAATCCTTATAATAAGCACTTGATTTCATTCACAATGGTAGCAATTTCTCATATTATTGATAAATCTAGTGAAGTTCAACAACAGCTTCAATATAGTCATACTTCTTATCGACAATGTTCATTATTGAAAATTATTTAGTTTTTAAATTTAAGTTATTCTTGAGAATTCTCATATTATTGTTTGTAGAGTTATGCAAAACGAAGCGAGTTTCAACAAATTACTTAGGCATGGGAGGAATATTCCTTGAACCCACACAAAATGTAGTCTCACATTTCTCAAAAAAGTAGAAAAAAAAAAAAAAAAAAACTATAGGCATTTAACTGATTGATTTCTAGTTTTTGGTGCAAATATGAGTGAAAAGATAGACTTGCACATTTCTTGTGCTCAATATGCCTTAAAACCACACAAAATGTAGAGAAGAAAAAAGGAATGCTACCAAATGATGAAGGAAAAAGAAAGCAATTTAGCACACAACCATTGATAAGGCCACATTGGAATGATATTGAGAGAGTGCACTACACAACTAATAACCTATAACATATGTTAAAGTGTGTATAAAATCTATAACATATGTTAAAGTGAGTATAATTGAACTGACATACTAAATATGTTAATGACTAAAAAGCATGAGATTCAAATCCATCAACCATATTGTACTAGAAAAAAACTATAACATATAATAAAAGTATCCTATACCATATATATATATGTATTCGAACATATTTTAAGAATTAATGAAACAAACTACATATTCTAAGAATAAGTGAAACAACTTGCTATATCTCTAGTCATGAAGGTCAGAAATGTTTTTTAGTTCAACAACAATTTTTTATATATTCATGAGCGTTGAAGTTAGTTTATGTGTACTTTAACTATTTTTACGAAACATGCCGTTTAATCTCGCTGTCAAGGAAATTCGTCATTATAGATTGAATTTATAATTTTTTTATTCTGCAAGACCCTCTTGACAA
The DNA here is from genome assembly GCA_037833695.1 of Sechiopsis laciniata. Lineage (NCBI taxonomy): Eukaryota > Viridiplantae > Streptophyta > Magnoliopsida > Cucurbitales > Cucurbitaceae > Sechiopsis > Sechiopsis laciniata. Next base: position 10,399,100 of record JBBMKA010000009.1, on the reverse strand, counting down.
TTAGGTCAATTCACGATAGTTTTTTTTAATTCAACAATAATTAGGGGTTTTAGAAATTGAATCCACAACCTTTTGGTCATAGACACACGCTTATGCCGGTTGAACTATTATTGTTTTGTTGTCCAATAAAGACTAGGCTACTGCCTCAAATGTTGAAATTTGAAATTGGTGAAGGCAGTTGTAGAACATTTATGGTACTTTCCTAAGTTCAAGTTCTCTGTGTGGAGCTCAGAGTTTCATGTGCTAATGTGATAATATTCTTCCCACTAAACTTAACCTTTTGAAAACAATTTTGATACTTGATTTATTTTATTCTTTTTTTTTTTTTTTTTTTTTGTCAAAGAAGAAGAATAAACAACAACCCATGTGCTAAGAACTGCAAAAGGGCAAAGGATGATATGGAAAGAGTGGATTGTTGCCAAGGAATTCACTTGAATGCAAACCAAAAGTCCACAATGGATCTCATGAATATCTTGCATTTGAAGATAAAAGATTTTTCAAGTTTCAATTTTAATTATGTGGGAACCATAAGAAATCAACATCAAGAGTTATAAATTTGCAGAAAGGAAAAGTCAATGGTGGACTAGGATTTCAATGTTGTTATGTGTGTTCTCATGAAGATGAATAAAACAATAATACACTTGAAAGCCAACTTAGCCATATATGAAAAGGTTTTTCTTTTTTAGTTAACTAGCATGAAGTTATTATATTGATCTCAAAATAATAAAAAAAAATGAAGATATTATACAGAAGGGTGAAATCTTTAACTTCATGTAAAGTTCATGCTCAATAATTTCTTAAGATTGTTAAAATATTATGTCTAATAAACTTTTGAACTTTGAAAAATATTTAAGTTGTAAGTCATTACACTTTAAATTTTATTTCTTATAGGTCTTTTAAATTTAAAAATTGTCTAATAAGTTTTTTAAAAAAGAATTGTTTAATATATCTTTAACCTAGTCATTTTTTTTTTTTTTTAAATCCAGTTCTACTAGAGAAAAATAAAAGTTTCCGAAACTCAATATTGTGATACATTAAATGGTTTGTCGTAATAGTTTCATTATTTGGTGATAATCAGTTCAACACTATAATTACAAATTCGATTACAAAAATTGATATTTAACTCTCATTTATTTGAAAGTAGTAATTTCTTCTTTATGAAATTTGTGATCCCCTTCTCCAACTTGTTCTAAAAAAACTTAAGTTAGGGCTAAATTATTATTTTAAAAAAGGGGTCAAATTATAATTTCGGTGGTATCTAGGCAATTTTTCTTCATATGTGATTTTCCATCGTATGTTCTGCTGCTATAATTGGCTAATTGCATGCACCATTAATATATGTTATTCAAGAACTTAAAGACATTACAAAACAGAACTTTAAAATGGCATATCAGTAATTAACAAGATACTAAATTTTCTCTAAGAAAAAAACATGATATTAAATTTGGGAGAGCAATGAGTGCACCCCACATCTTGAACATAAAGATTATGCAACAAAGAATCCATACACTCCCTCCTTGTGCTATTTTCTCAACTATGAAATCTTCAAAAACCATTTCCAAATCAAGAAAAAGTAGTAACCAAACACTCTTTTTCTTCTAAACACACCTAGTAAGATTTGTCAGTGCAAAATTCAAATCATAGCTACAAAACATTTACAAATTTCATATTACCAAAATCCAGTTAAAACTAAAAAAAATAATAACAAAAATAAAAAGACAACTCCTTTCAGAATATCCAAATGGCAACAATGAAGAATACAAGATGAAACTTTTTTTCTCTCTTTCTGAACTCAGAGAAAAATCCAACTTCATGACTGAACTGTTATGTCCAAATTGCTTCTCTGCTCAGGAATCTTAGCAACAGTTGTTTTTGTTGTCTCCTTATCCTGATTTACTCTATCCTTCACCCTGATACCTCCATTCCGGCCACTGGTTTGCCCCTTAGCTTTCGGTATTGTCATCAGATTAGTCGGTTCTGCTCTGATACTACCGATGCTATGACGTTTCACTCGAGCACATACTTTTTCCTTTTCTATATTTGTGCTAACTGCATCGCCGCAGCTCCTCCTCCTAGTGAAATTCGGCGACTTGGGTCGAGTCAATGGAAGCTGTAAAGACAACAATTACAAGCAAAGGCTTACTAACTGTCATTAAAAGAAGTGCAGGTTGTTACTTGAGAATGAGTTGATGATTCTTGGAGTGGAAGGAAGAGAAATTGGTTCTGAAACTCTCACCTTCTTGAGTTCAACTTTGGGTGGGGGTCCCTCATAGTAGAAAGTAGGCACTGGGTTTGCTTTGATGATTAAGTTCTTCCTCAGTTGCTTGATGGCTGCTTCTTGTTCTTCCTATGAAATAATATCATCAGTAATCAAAATGTGTTTTTTTTCAATGCAAAATATTCTAATAGATTTTCTCACAATCATCTGATCATTTCAAGATGTTCTTACACGAGCAAACACGAGTTGAAGCAAAACGGAGAGAAGGGTTGCGAATAGGTATAAAAGATTAAATGTACCACAAACTATCGATGATTCGATTTAGGGATCACTCAGTATAGTATAAGAGTAGAAGGTTTTCTGTTCAAACCCAAAAATATCGTTTTCTTTCTCAATTAACAGTTCTCATGTTGGACTTTGTGAATCGGACTAATTTGAGCCCACGCGTGAGGTGGAATATACCGTATCCCATCATTTTTTGGTTTTGTACTAATTTAATAACAGAACAAGAAACAGGTTGGAAAGTTGGAAAATGGTATAGAAATATGGAGCTGAAGAAAGAAAAATACCTTTGTTCTTGCTTCATATTGGCTTTTTTCTGCCTGCAAAGCTTGGTGTTTCTCCTCCAACTTATGGTAAAACTGAAAAATAATAAATTAAGATCGTTCACGAATGTGCAATTTAACAATGTATAGTGTCAAGAACATCTTGAATGCACAATGCCTGGTAAAGTTACCTCCTTCCTTCTCACGGCACGACCAGCTGATCGAAAAGTTGGAGCCACGCCAACAGTTACCTTAGATCTCACAGAAGTAGCAGTACTTTACATAGCTAAGGATCATACCAAACCCAAAATGAAGCAGAAACAATTTACCATTTGAAATGAATTAATTACTTTATCTAAAAAATATTTCGATTTCAAAGAGGATACGAGGAAGTGATGGACCAATTATCTTCTTCGTCGTGGTAGTTTTTATCCAGATGCCCATGCTTCCTTAATGAAAGGGGTGAACTTGGCTGTAAACAACAAGAAATTTTCAACAATTGATCATCACTGCCAAACTGATTCATTCCAACTCCAGCCTCACAAAAGCACATTTACAATAATACATGATTAATGATTTACCACAGAGTGCTATAGTGAAGTGTTAGAAACACTAGTAGGGATGTATTGGGAATATAAGTATTGCATTGCCATGCTTGTAATTGTTTGAGAAGTCTTGTCATAAACAGAGTAAGTTAGGGGTTTAGTGGTCGAACTCGAAGAGTAATTTTGAGAGGATCCAGGCCTCTCTAAAAGATGAGGTTCAAGAAACAGGGGAATATCCAATGGTAGACAACTATAGTATTAACATAAAACAGTATAGATAAAGGAAAGGAACTAAAATAGAGATGGAAATTAACCGAAAATAATATCGATATGAGAAATAAAACTACAAGAGCCCAATTACGAGCCCAAGATTTCCAAAAACTACTCTCCAAATCTGTGCCCACCCTTGCTATCAGAAAACTTAGTCGTATTTTAGGGGTCACAAACGTAAGAAACTTAAGCAGAACACATATTATTGTAGGTTAATTGATATAAATAAATTTACCCCAACCCTTAAGCTTTTAGATTGACCGGTGATTTAACATAATTCAACATGGTTTCAGAATAAGAAGTCATATTTTATTCAATTAAAATTGAATTCCACTTGTAGGTCATTTCTCAAATTTCCCAAAAGCTACAACCACTTCTTTCTTTCTACAAGTCTTTGGACTCAAAAAGGAAAGAAAAAAAATAGAACACCATGCATACTTTAAAGATATAGCATGCAACTATGAATATTAGTTACCTGAGAGTTCTTCTTAACACTAGGAGATTGCAGATTTGGAGAAATGTTAACACCAGCAGTGGGAGTCGCATCATTTCCGATACTATGTGCGCACGGACTGCGCTTTTCAGTTTTCAGCATAAACGGCTGAGGAACGGTGTGTTGCCCCTGCATATTTCCAGGGGATTTTGATCCAATCGGGCTTGACTTCTTGTACTCACCAAACTTTTCAACTCCAAGCTTCTCGTATTTCTCCTCCGCATCAAGATTTGTGCTTTTAATACTTAGCACTTCCGGTTTTTCATGATATTTCTCAATGATCAAGTTTTCTTCAGTACATTCCTTCACTTTATAGCCCCTGGCCTCAATGTTTCTTTCTGCAACTCTTGGTGCAACAAGAACTTTTTCATGAGCAACCCTGTTCGGTTTTTGTTCAACTTGTACAGCACGTGGCTCCCTGCCCATGATGCTGCATAAGGTGATGGGTTTAAGTTAACACTTCCAAGCGTCAGCAAGGAAAAAAAAGAATATTTCAAAAGTTAAGATCCAATATATAACATTTCAAACTATAAGGGAAAGAAGAGTAGATGTGAAAATTCAAGAACCATATTAGTATTTAAGTGGGAAAAAAACTTTAATAGAGAGAGAGAGAGAGAGAGAGAGAGAGAGAGAGAGAGAGAGAGAGAGAGAGAGATCAGAGCTGGTAGAGATATAAAAAAAAAATCTATACATAAGAATCTTCAATCCCAAAACTTCAAATAAACAAATTAAGACATGAGATAAATTGAGAAACTAAAACAAGGTTGTTTGTAAACTCAGCAACCACATAACCGAATACATCTACATCCAAAAATAAAATCTCTACTAGCGTAATTCAACAAAACTAGAAAAATAAAACAAAATTAAGATGGAATTTCCCATTGTTGCAGCAAAAAAGAAAATCTCCAAGCTCATTTCTTGATAGCTGAGCTGAAGGAACTTCAAAGCTTAAAGAAGACGAGATAAAAACCAGAACCTTAATTCTTTGTTATTTTACAGTTAAGAAGAAATCTTCAAAATTTGAGGTTTGAAAGAGAAACAAACACAGAAAAAGGCAAAAATAACAGAAACTAAAAACAGTTACTGATCTCATCCATACATCTTAATAAAACAATAAAAGATAAGAAGTGGACAACAACTTACTGAAACAAGCAAGGATTGAAGAGAATGAATGAACCTGAATTTTGAAGAAAAAGTGAAACTGAAATCTTGAGAAGACAACCAAAAGACAAAGCAATCTTTAAAGCTCATGAAGTCAAAGAAACCAACCGACCACTCGTAATGGAAAACGAAAGGCCACAAAAAACCCCTTTAATCCTTTGACCAAAACAAAAGGCTAAACATTGAGTCACCAAGGGCGGCCTAGTTGTTAAAGGTTTGGGATTCAGATCTCTATGTTCAAAACATCCAGAGTGAACTTAATTATAAAATCATATAGCCGACCTTGAGACGAGCAAAGATCTGATTCTTGTTTATTTCTAGAAAAATAAAAGCTAAGTATTGAAATATTATTCATCACACACCACTAACTTTCAAAAGCGAGGAGAAACCAATCAAAGAGAGACCTAAATTTCATGAACACATAGTCAGATTTTAGAAAGAAAATCTCCAAAATTTACAAAGAAACACATAGAGACCAGAAAATGGAACACAAAGAAACCCACCAAGAAAATAGAAACAAACATCAAATAGAACCAACATCTTAGTCACTTCAGAGCAAGAAGTCCAAAAAAATACCAATTAAACCCAGAGAGGCCATGAATTAGAACGGAACCAACAGAAAGAGTAAGAACTCACAAGGTAAAACGTGTCAAACATCAAACAAAACCAAAATTTTAGTCACATGAGCAAAAACAACTCCACAAACTACAAGTTAAACCCATTGATACCAAAAATGAGACCAAAACCAACAAAAAAAAAAAAAAAAAAAAAAAAGGTAAGAACCCACCAAGAAAATAGAGAAAAGCATCAAATAATAGCAAAATTTCAGCCACATTTAAGCGAGAACTAACGCCAAAAGTCTCCAAACAAACCAATTAAAACATAAATCGAGAAAGAGAGCTAAAACCCACCAAGAAAACAGAGGCAAACATGAAGTAGAGAAGCTCAAAGCTCAAAATCAAAAGGAAAAGGAAGAGGAAGAAGTGAATTTGAGGGCACCCTCCATTTGAAAGAGCTCAAAAACTAAACCAAGGATCCAAACCCACGTTACAGAAAGAACAATTTAAAAGGAAAAAAAAAAAAAAAAACAGACCGTGAATTATCAGATAATGAAGAAGATTGGGTAGAGAAATTGTTGGTCGATCTGACAAAATCTTCGACTCAACCCTCCTCTCTCTATGAATCTCTGTTCTCTTCTCTTCTTTTCCTCCACTATGAAGAACAAGACAAACTTTACAAAAATAATAATAAAAATGCTTTTATAAAAAAGGGTTAAATTCCTCGTGGAGAATTTGAGTGACGTGCTCTGAAAACCGTCCCTTTGGATGTTCAGCCACGGGCGGTGGCTTCCATTTATATAAAATTTCAGCACTAATTTTTTGTTTTTTTCATTTCTCTCTTTTTTGGTAAAATGATTTGTTTTTTTTAAATCGGAATGAGAGGAGAGAACTACCAACTCTACGTAGTGTGTTGAATTAAATTGTTATTAAATAATAACTAATATGTCACTAAACAATTCGATAAAATAATTTTTATTTCTCTCTTTTCTTTACTTATTTTGACAAAATTATTTTCATTCAGGTTAAATTATAATAAATATTTTTTAATTGAGGGGCATGTTTCAATTATACTCTTAAATTTTTGAAAAGTTTTAAAAATATATTTAAACTTAAAATATTATAAAGATATAATTATTATTAAATTTAGATAAAAACTATTATAATTTTGTTTCAAAAATATCTTTAATTTTAAAGAAAACAAATCCTTGACAAAATATATGTATTTATGTTTTGAAATTTATCCCTCCACCTTTTTTTTTTTTTTTTTTTTTTTTTTTTTTTTTTTTGTCTTCCTAGAGTTGGAAGACACGATATGATTATAATTTTTAAATTTTTAAAGTACATTTGATCAAATTGTTGCTACAACATTTTAAATGTTAATAATATAGATTTATTCTCATTAATTTTTATGGAAAAGTAAATATATATAAAAGAAAAGAAAGAAAAATAACTATTTTTAAATAAGAATAATCTTTAAACTTTTTCGAAAATAAAAAATATATATTATTCAAATAAAATTTTAGCATTTTTCATTTAAAATTTAATAATAGTGATGATATTTTTTTAATATTTTTTAAGTCAATGATACTTTTGAAAATTTCTTAAAATTGAGAGCTATTTTTTAAACAAAATTTTAACTATTTACATCTAAATTTAATATTATTTAAAACATTTTTTAAAGTTAAAGGTATTTTTAAAAACTTTTTAAAAAATGAGAGGTATATTTAACACAAAATTGAAGAGTTCTAGAGTATTTTTGATAATTTAGGTCTCATTTGATAACCATTTCATTTTTTGTTTTGAAATTTGAAATCTAAACTTATTTTTCTTCAAATTTTCTACAACATGCTCCATTTTTTCTACCATATATCTATATTTTCTTAAAAACAAAACAAACTTTTCAAAACTATTTTTTTTCTTTCAAATTTTGATTTTTCTAAAAATATAAATAAAATGTAAATGCCTAAGTAAAAAAAAAAAAATGCTAAGATAGTTATTATAGGTTTAAATTAAAAAAAAAAAGAAAGTAAAAACAAAATAATTACCAAGATTTTAAGATTTTTGTTTTGTTTGAGAGGTGAGTGACGGAAGAGCGTTAGTTTTGACGGCGGAAATTTTGAAAGAGGGTGGAGGCAAGAAAACAATGTTGTCTGTTTAGACGTGGGAGCCACCTGCTTAATGGTCAAATGCCCACAAATCAATTTTGTTTGGACACAATCCTCTACTTTTTTATTCCTCACACACCAAATCTTATTTCTTTTCAATTTTCCTTTCCTTTTAAATTCACATTTTAAATAGGCCTCAAGAGGAGTAATAACTTTTTTTTAGGATGGATTTCAAATTAGTCTTGATTATAAAGTTGTATATATAATTTTTTTTTTTTTTTTTTTTTTTGAGAAAATTTGCTTCATTCAACTCAAAGCAACAAAGTCCTTACAATCTTCTAAGAAAGGAGACATAATAACATGATATGAGGGGGAGTTAACACCTCCAAAAAGAAAAGAAAAAGAACTCATATTCTCATAGCAAGGAGTAAAATCAAAAGAAAAAGTATAAAAATTTGTATGATAAGCTGACAGATCAGCAATGTGGTTGCAAGATCTTTAAGCAATGAGATAAAAATAGATTTCCATGAAACTATTTTTTTTTTTTAGTGTGAATAATATTTGAGGAACTCTCATTCTCAATCATAAAAAAGACCACGCATTTAAAAATGATTGTGAATATTTGACAACTTATATTCAAAAGCTTGGTTTACGATTTATCTAGAAAAACTTGTGATCAAGGAACGTTAACTTGTATACTTACTAACTCCTTATAGGACGTGTGAATGTGTAGAGCACTACGTATGTGCCTGATCTAGTTAATATACTAAACGATAGATTATGAATTGTAATTTCTCTAAAAAAAAAAAAATAAAATAAAAATAATTTAAATCATGATTTTTTTCGAAATTACAACTAAGAGGGTGTTTGGGGAGAGGGAAATGAGAATGATTATGGGGGATGAGAATTAAGGAAAAAATATGAAAGAGAATGATTATTTGTGTTTGGGATGAAGAGAATAATTATTTGTATTTAGGGTTGAAGTGAATGTTTATGAGAAAAATAAAATAATAATTATAATGAAAGTGAAAAATAGTAATGTGATGTATAAAAATTGTCGTGGAAAAAGTAAAAAGTAATTAGAAAGAAAATGGAAAAAAATAATTTTAAGAAAACGCGATTATAAGGAAAATGATTTCCACAAACACACCTAAGAGATGTTTTTCACATTTGTGAAGAAGATTTAAGTATGATTCTTCCCATGTTCATTTGTTTTTATTTTTATTTTTTACAAGTTGGAACATAAATAGCTAAGATACATTTTCATGAGATTATTGATGTGGTTTCAAAAGAAAAGGAGTCTTGATGTGATAAGCAAGTGGATTGTATTCAGTTACCCAAAAAGTGGAATACACTAAATTGTAATAGGGAAACATGTTTGAATAAGTCACTTAGCTATGAATCGACTAATCAACTACCTATCCAGTTTGGATGTGATGCCTAGGTTGAGGCCAAGCACCTAGTTGGACCCATTTCATGTCCTATGATTTCAAATGGAGCATCACTTCTTCAATTGTATGTATTCGATTATTGTCCGACATCAATTAGATAATAACATAAGAATCTCTTAGATGATGATAAAAAATAAAAGTTAAGAGAATTTACGTTCAAAGTGAACAATATCTTATCAATGCGAGATTTATTTAGAGGTGTCATCTTTTAACATAAATGATTCTCAATTATTTTAGAGTTATCATACCGTAATTACTTCACATCTATTCGTTGGTATTGGCAAGTCTTTTGATGATATGTTTGAGTAAGAAATTTATCTAACACACGGTTTGACAATAGAGTGCTCCACTAGTAAAAACATGTTTCTTTTCTACTTAGGTTTTCAATTAGTTATCACAACATATGAATGTGCCAAACCATTTTTCAACTATCTGCTAATGTATTCCTTCAAGATGATGCTTTTTTTTTTTATTCATTAATCTTGAATCGGATCTCAATTTTATTTTTATTGAACCGGATGCTTGTTTGACCTTAATGGGATTTAATATCATATTAGATAGTGTAGACATTCATCTCAAAATCAATTGGTGAAGAAATGAGTAATCCTCCTTTAATTTCTTAAATATTGTTATGAGGTCTTTATTCTTTTCGATGTAGAATCTTAACACGTGGGACAATCAATTCAAGCATCTAATTCAAGCCAAGATCATTTCAACTACGAGCTTACTCGGACTAGATTTGTCAATCTACTTGAGTTCAAACTCCATCTCAAGGGTCATAAAAAAAATCAGTCAACCGGGTATAGAAGTTCGACGAAAGCGGAATAATAGAGCAACTCGCAACCACCGCTGCCAAAATTCGCTGGATTTTTGGCAACTCCTCAAAGACCTTCATGTTTCCCTTCTTCAACCTCCCTTATTGTACTGTGATAATCAATCTGCAATACTACTAGCTCAAGATGTGGTGTTCCACGGCCGAACTAAAAAATCAAACATTGATTATCATTTCATATGTAAGAAGGTAACAAATAAAGACCTCAATTTTCACTTCATTTCAACCCTATCAAGCAACAGACTTGTTAACAATCAAGCCTAATTTGAGAGGGGATAATGGATAATATAGTTGTTAGAGTTTTTAATTTTGTAAGACAATATGCTATTTCAGTTGAGCTTAAGCCCATATATTTCTTTGTATTTAAACTCTTTCAGTCATCTAATTAAGTGGGTAGAAATATTCAATTATCTATTAATATGGTATTAGAACCTATTAAACTAAAACAAGTATTTTGTCTAATAAAGATAAAATTTGTATCCGATTTAGGATGGATGAACTCAAAAGAAGTATCATCTTAAAGGAATATTTTAATAAAATCATAACTTTCAATAATATTTATAAAATAGATAGACTACTTCTCTCGTCATCAATTTATTTAAAAATGTTCGTGCATCCTATCTAATACTACTCACCAACCAATTAGTGCATCACAAGTTTTAGGCAAAAATCATTAATTAGGGTCATTGTTTATTAGATTTCGTGCTAAATCTTGTTCTTTTTCTTCAATTGTGTACCTTCACAAAGACTTCGGTGTGGGCCAAGATGTTGACCTAAGCTGTACCCATATTATTGTGATAAAATATTGTATTTTAAAATTGTTTTTATTTTTATTTTGGATTGAGTTTTTGTATATTAGAAAATAGATCTCATTAGCACCAAAGCACAAAGAGAACAAACCAAAAAGCATCCAAGGAATAAAATAATTTCATGTTATATATCCTCATTAGGGGTGCAACAAAAAACCGAAAAATCGAACCTAACCGAACCAATCCAATGGATTGGTTCGGTTTTTTAGCACAAATTTAGACACATTGGTTTGAATTTTGAAAAAACAGAAAAATATCGGTTCGGTTCGGTTTTCATTTTAAAAAACTAATAAAAATCGAACCGAACCGAAATGTATATAAAAATTCTAAAAAAACATTTTCTAATATATATTATTTAAAGCATATTGTTCACATGTTGTATCAATGGTGCGTTGGTAAACGTTATACTCATTGACTTGATCATCCCAAGTTCATACATGGGGTTGTGTGATATTTTTAAGAGTATTTTTTGTCAAACTCTAATAAATGGTCATGCATCTCTCCTTTAATGGTGCAGTTTTTTCTTTTACTTTATTATTTCTTTTTTAAAAAAAAGATCTTTAACTTTTCATGTATAGACCTAAAAAATCTACATTTTTAAAAAAAGGGAAGGGTTTAATTGTATTATATAATAAAATTGTTTTTTTATTTATTAATATATTGGACATCGGTTCGGATCGGATCCAATTATTCAAAAACCAAACCAAATGAAAACGATCCAATGGTTTATGTTATATTGGACATCGGTTCGGATCCAATTATTAAAAAACCGAGGATATCGGTTCGGTTGTCGGTTTGACACAAAACCGACAAAAACCGAACCAAAATCACTCCTAATCCTGATAACCAATAGTATTTTTAAAAAAAAAGGAAAGAAAAAAAAGTAGTTTTTTTTTTTAATTTTTAATTTTTAATTTTTAATTTTTAATTTTTTAATTTTTTGATGGAATGACCCCAGCATTACCGAAGGAATGTGAATTACTCTATAAGAAGTTTTCCCATGGGCTCCACTTTGAACAAAGCAAAAAATTTCCATTCAAAACTACACTAGAAGTAGAGTCAAAGATTAAAAATAATAATTAAAAAAAAACACCCTTCTTTGTTGGATTATAATCATTTAACCTAGTAAACAAAGATAAAGTAGATGGCTATTTTTCTCACCATCCAAGGAAAAAAAAAGATATATATGTATATATAATTTATTTGATCTTTCAATTTAGTCTCCTATATATTAATATTTTTTAATTTATGAATCTTAAAAAATTTGGTTAATAATAAACTAATTTGGTATAATACTTGTTTTTAAAAAAGAAAAACAAATAGCGAATTGAAAGAAAAAAAATGAAGGAATAAAATGTCATTAAGAAGGAAAAAAAAAGACTAGAATGTTTTGTAAAATTTAAGATATATTTGAGACCCATCCAAACATTATACCTACTTCTCAATTTCCATAATATATTTTCATTGTTTTCACAAACTCAATGAAATATTAGCCGATTTCAAAAAAAAAAAAGCCATGGAAAAAAACATACATGAATTTTTTTAGATTAACATAATAAATGTATACTATATGTTTTGCCAAAATAATATATATATATATATATATATATATATATATATATATATAAGTTGTAATGATGGAGAGTGGGGTGGAGTATCTTTGGTTACAAATTAATTTTTAAGTTAATAAAAAGAAACTAATCAATATGGATGCCAATAATTATACACAGCAAACCTTAACTACTTATATGTGATACAAATCCAGCCTTCATTCATACCATACCACCAACACAATAATGAAAAAAGCACTTTAATTAATTTTTTGGTGGAGAATTGATGTTTGAAATTATAATAATAATTAATTTAAAGTCCACAAACTCATATGATAAAAATAATAAAAAAAGTCCACAAATTCATAATCATTAATTATTGATTTAGATTTAATTTTTTTTTTTTTTTTTTTTTTAAAATCATTGATTTAGAGTTTTAATGAAACCTCATTTGAAGCATTTAAAGGTTAGGTCAAAATATAAAATATGGAAAAGTTATGTTTTAACAAATCTTGTGACCTAATGGCAAACCCAATTGGTAAACATGTTGATGAATTTGAGATTGATTTTGTTATTTGTTCTCTAACGGCGAACTCTGATGTTCAGAGTCGTCGAGCATTGTGAAAACAGTATTTTGGAATGATTGAGGACTAGAGAATCCTAGGAGAATCTAAAACCTTAGGAAAGATCTCCAAACCAAGTTTAATTTTTATTTCTGAAAGCAAGTGTTATGGTCTATCGTGTTGTCTCAATTAAAATCCAATTAGGTTTTGATAATGTTTTTCATGTTGATTGTTGTGGTAAAAGTGGTGAACTATGCCTTTTTTGAATAATAATATTCGATTGATGTGATGATTATATTAATAGGTTTGAAGGGAGGTGTCATTTTAGTAGGTTTTATGGAGATCTTCAAGCTTCTTAGAGGAAATTTTCATGGGGTTTATTATGGCACTTAGATACAATGTTTAATTACCCTTAGTTAGTAGAAGTAGATTTTAATGAAAGTTTGTATGGTATGGAGAAATAGGGAGGGATTGGAAGATCTCAAGCTTAGATGGAGGATTTCATGCTGGCAATTGAGACATGTGAGCTGTTAAATATGGGGTTTAAAGGTACACCTTTTACTTAGTTTTCTCCCTTTACAATGATTAATCACCTTGATTATTGGAGATCTCTTCATCAGTCAATTGAGGTGAATATTTAAGCAATAAATAACCATTTCAATTACAGATGGAAAAAAATATTTAGATTTGAGGAAGTGTGGACTAGAGAAGAGGATTTATGACCAAGTTAGTATCATGGGAAAGGAGGCTATGAGATTAAGATTGATAAAGTACGCTCAGAGCTACCACACCATGCTATATTTTGTAATTCTGTTGCTCAGAATGCCAAGAAAAAATTAGAGTGTTATGGGTATAAAGGAAGTGTATTGGCGACAACGCTCATGTGTGGAGTCGTTAAAACAGGGAGGTGGAATTCTATATGATTTTAGAATGTTACACAACCTTTGAAAAATTGTAACTCAGGCTAGAAAACTCCGATTGATATGAAATAAAATTTTAGAGGTCACTTACATAGCAAGTAACATACAGTTAAAATTTCAGCACAAACGGATCTCATAATATACAGTTATTATGAAAACAACACAGGGAAGAAGTGCAGAAAATTCAGAATATTGCAGAAACTAGAAAAAAAAAATCATTATTCAAGATAGAGAACTCTGATCGATTTGAAACGAAAACCTATCAACCACTAACAAGAGAGAATTTGCAGTAAAAAAATTCAGAGCAAAAAGAATCCGAGAACAAATTCTGAAAGGCGAACAATAAAAAATTGCAAAAATGAATATGTCAAATTTGTGAGAAAGGCTTAGATTGGGTCAAACATGCTTGGGAGAAATTTAATTTGATGATTCTAATGGTATGAAACGTTAATTCTAGATGTGTAACAAAGTCCCTCTCGGGTTACTTGATTTTGAACATCTAATTTCTCAATTAAATGCCAATTCTTAAACATACATAGACATTTGATCTGAAACTAGCATTTTTCTCAAAATTACTAGCAACCACGCTTTTACGTGGACTCTCAATTGACTAAAGCGTTGAATTATATTGCATAAAAAATAATTAACCGAATCATCCACATCAAATTGTTTTCCCTTACACACGTCTACCTCCCTTTAATCCTTACCTTGAGCGATTTAGTTCATGGCTAAAGGGGGAAAGAACGAAGTAGTCCTCGGAAACATGATTCTAACAAAAACAAACTTTAAAAATTGGGATAAAACGAAATATAAAGAAATATCGAATTCTTTATTTAATCATCCAGATGTCTCCAAATTGTTCGAGCTATAGGAAGAGAAATGTCACGGGAAAGAAAAATACAGGGAGAAAAACTCAAAGCTACTGTGTTCTTAGGAAGATTGAAGCAAAAATGCTTAAAAAAAACTAAAATTAAAAAAAAAAAAACCTCAAATCTAACCTAACCTCATCCATTTATTTTACAAATAATCAATATAAAAAAAATAGAAAATAAGATTTTTCTCTAACAATTCTCCTATTAAATTTCTCAATCCTTGACTTGTCAAATTGGTTCATCAACTCCTTATTTTTTTTCACTTTTGCCCCAACACATCATTGACTTTAAAATCTGCACCCAACTGTACCTAAACATCAAATAAGTAAAATTAGTCATAAATAACTTAAAATAAATCTTAAAATTTAGTTCAAAAGGTAAAATTTCTAACTTATTCAATTTCTAGTGTGCTTTTCTATAAATTTCCTATTTTTTTTCCAATTCTTTTCTTAATCTCTCTAATTGATTCAAGTTTAAACTAATATTCATTTATTTTTGTTCCTATTTAAACCTAATTTACTCTCCTTTGGAGAGTTATCAGTTAATATCCTCTTTCTTCTATAAAAAAACTATATTCATATTCTGTAAATATATAAACAAATAAATATAAGATGGACGATACTATACTTGAACCTTACTTACCTATTTTATTAGTGCAAGCTATTTATCAATATGCTAAGAACCTATCGTGTTGTGTATATATATACATGTATACATCTTATTAATTAAATGCTCAGGTTAGATTGGGATGAATGAGTCAAAAATTGGTTAACCTTAAAACCAACCTAACCCAACAAGAAATAGAAAGCATACCCAAATAAAATTATTGCCCAATCCAACCCCTTACGAATTGGGTTGGACAGAACGGGTTGTAGGTTCTTTCGTACACCCTTAGGTATGGTGCAAGATTCTGTAACAAGGTGATTCATTCATTTTTGTTTGAGGGGGGTCTTCTCATGTCTACATCGTTTCAAGAAGAGGAAATTCTAGAGGCTCTAAAACATATGGGTTCTTCGAAAGTTCTAAGTATTGATGGGTTTACTGCTTTATTTTATAAAAAAATATTGGACTATCATTGGACCATATGTGAATACATTTTGTTACATATTTTGAATAATGACATCTGCATGCATGATATAAACAAAACTGTTATACTTTGATTCCTAAATCTCCTAGTGTTTGCTCGATGAAATATTGTTAACATATTAGCCCGTGCAATGTAATTTATAAGCTAGTCACCAAAATGATTGCTAATAGGCTTCAAATATTATATCACCTTGTTAGAGTGCGTTTATTCTTAATCGTAATATTTCAGATAATGCTCTGCTTGGTTTGTGGTGTTTGTATTCTTTAAAGGGGAGGAAAAAAGAGAATACATGTTTTGCTACTTTGAAACATGACATGAGTGAAGTCTGTGATAGGATGGAATGAACTTTTCTAAAACTTTGTATGTTATCCCTTGGCTTTGAGACTCGGTTTGAAGATTTAATCATGCGATGTGTAACTTCGGTCTCTTATTCATGTAACTTAAATGGTTCCAAAAAGATGAGTATTATACCAACAAGTGGTTGAGTCAAGGACACCCGTTATCTTCTTATATCTTCCTTTTTTGTAATGAAGGCATGTCATATATCTTATGTTGGGTGAATGAGAAAATAAAAATTACTAGTATTAAGGTGGCTTGTAGAGCTCATTCGATAACACATCTGTTTTTTGTTGATGATTGTTTGTTTTTTTTTTTTCAAGGCTAATCAAAAGGCCATATTATAGAAGCTCTAAAACTTTATTCTCTGTTGACTGGCCAGGAAATAAATTATGATAAGTCAGCTATTAGTTTTAGCTCTAATACTGATAACTCTCAATTAGTGAGTTATTTAGTCCTCATAATAGGGTATTTTAACAGAAAATCAGGCATTATTATCGACATTCATCGCATTGAACCACTTACGAGAATTAAGCTTAAAATATATTGCATGTAGCAAAAGAGGCTAGGATTAGAAATACTAAGAAATCATGAGTTTTTATGCAAAAATGTTAATGATTGAAGCATTTATTATCGCATTTCAAAGAGCCCCTTATCATGTTAAATTGTTGTCATCATTTCAGGTATTTGAATGCTGGGAATGCTGAGCAAAGCCTAAATCAGAGGTGTAAAAGTGAAGTGAAGAAAAGTCAATTTTTATGTGAGAGCCAATGTTTGCAGCATTCGCCCGACCAGTTTCTTGCAAAAAGATGCAATGTCAGAAAAGCCTGTAGGTGGTCCCTCTGCTGCAGGTCAGACCTGGTCGGCCCTGAATTGGAGAACAAGCCACCTTTTGCCCTAGAATCTCAGCCGTTGATCTACCTTGATAATGGGAGTATATAAACACATTTTTGTGAATGGAGAAAGGGGGCTGGAATATTGGATGAGAGCTGAATTTGGAGAGCTGTTGGAAGTGACAAGGCTTCATTATTGTTTGCAGCATTGTTTTCCGTTTTTCTGCATTTCCTTTAGAACATTCTTCTTTTTACTTTCTTTTGAAGTTTTCAT
>JBBMKA010000009.1:10358009-10381576 GCA_037833695.1 Sechiopsis laciniata | reverse complement strand
GCTTACCAGCTTGTTTTGCTTCAAGGTTAGTTCTCAACGTATGGAGATGGTTACCAACTTAAGAGGTGCGGTTTTTTTGTGGATATGGAAAGAAAGGAATGCTAGAATCTTCTCGCCTGATCATAGATGGAAATCCCCCCTTTTTATATGGGATGATATTGCGCTCTCTGCGACTGAATGAAGCCTTAATTCTATTTATTTCAAAAACTATTCGGTTGCTATGATTGCTTTAAACTAGCATGCACTTTTGTAATTCTTGAGCTTTTTGCTCCTATTCTTTTCCCCTTAATACAAGTATCTTTTATCCAAAAAATGGTTATATAAGAAAATTTACATCAATGTTCTCATTTAGTATTTGTCATTACTTATTTTTTTAGACTAATAAGAAAATCTACATCAATGTTCTCATTTAAAATTTGCCATTATTGAATGTATCAATAGGGTAGCTATTTGAAGTAATTCTTAAAATGAAATTCATAATCAGTATTCATAATAATTTAAAGAAAGATAAAAAATATTAAAACAAATAGACTAAAAAACTTAGACAAATGAGCACACAGATTTAGATAAAGAGAGACATAAGTACATAAATTTGGGCTAACATCGATTATAATAACAGGTGGATCAAGTATAGATTGGATTATGATAACCTAAACCATCGATTATATAAATGAGAGCTCAAATGTCGTTAATTGTCTAAGACAATGTGAGCAATAACTCATAAGAAGATTTATATTCTCAAATCTCTTTGTCTCAATTATTGTTTAACTAAAAATAATAAATAAAATAAAATAATCATTATGGATAATCTATTAGTCAAAACAGCATCTTTTAAATCAAAAGACATCTATAGAAAAATACTATAAGTGATTATCACGTTTGTTATTCATTTTATAACTCAACTTTTACATTAATTCACCAAACTTATTCAAACTCAAACTATCTAGGTGCATATTTGCATAAACTTCAGAGGTTAGGTTAAAAAGGAAGAATAGATCTAGAAACCCCCAATCTTGAGCATAATGATTTTGGAACAAAGAATCCACACACTCCCTTGTGCTATCTTTTTTTTTTTTTTTTTTTGGAACCTCCATTGTGCTATCTTCTCAACTAGGAAATCTTACAAAACCATTTCCAAATCAAAGGAAAAAAAAAAAAGCAGTCACCCAACACACTCTTTCTCTAACACTAGTAAGATATTTTGTCAGTACAAATACAAACTACAGAACATTTACAAATTTCATATTACCAAAATCCAGTTACAACTGAAAAGAAAGAGGTCAAGTCCTTTCAGAATATCCATATGGCAGCAATGCAAAATACAAGATGAAGAACCTTTATTTTTTCTCTTTTTAAACTAAGAGAAAAATTCATGAATGAACTGTTATGCCCAAATTGTTTCTCTGCTCAGGAATCTTAGCAGCAGTTGTTTTTGTTGTTTCCTTATCCTGATTTACTCTTGCCTTAACCTTGATACCGCTATTCCGCCCACTGATTTGCTGCCCTTTAGCTTTCGTAGTTGTCATTAGATTAGTCGACTCTGCTCTGACACTACCGATGCTATGCCGTTTCACTCGAGCACATACTTTTGCCTTCTCTATACTTGAGGTAACTGCATCGCCGCAGCTCCTTCTCCTAGTGAAATTCGGTGACTTGGGGCGAGTCAGTGGCACCTGCAACGATAAAAGGACACGTCAAACCCTTAAGAATTGTTACAAAAAGAAGTTCAGGTTGTTATTTGAAGATTTGGGAATGAGTTGATGATTCTTGGAGTGAAATGAAGAGAGACTGATTCTGAAACTCTCACCTTCTTAAGTTCAACTTTGGGAGGGGGTCCTTCATAGTAGAAAGTAGGAACTGGGTTTGCTTTGATGATTAAACTCTTCCTCAGTTGCTTGATGGCTGCTTCTTGCTCTTCCTATGAAATCATATCAGTTTTCATAATGTGTTTTTATATTTTCAATGCAAAAAATACTAACAGACTCTCCCGCAATCATCTCTTTTTTTAATTCAGCAATATTTGGAGTTAGAGAATTCGAACCCGTAACCTCTTAGTTATCGGGCCATAACATCATACTAGTTAAACTTAGCTCTTGTTTCCCACACTCATCTAATCGTTTGAAGATGACTCACACATGAGCAATCACAAGTTAGAAAACACAAAGAAAAATGTTGAGAAAATATATCGATTAAATATACTACAAACAATCGACATTCGGGATCGTTATTCAACAGAGTAATAGAGTGACAAGGTTTTGTGTTCAAACTCTTAAATATCATTTTCTTTCTTATTGATACTAAATAGTTCACATGTAGGGCTTCATTTTTATTTACTTATTATTATTTATTGATCTCCGTGAGTGTCAAAACCAACTTACCTGCCACTCGATTATTTTCATGGTAAATACCAACATTCCACGTAAGTTTTGGGTTTAGTAGTAATTGAACAAATCAACAGGAAGGAAGAGTTGGAAAAGGGTAAAGAAGGAAAGAGTTAAAGAAAGATACCTTTGTTCTTGCTTCATATTGGTTTTTCTCTGCCTGCAAAGCTTGGTGTTTCTCCTCCAACTTATGGTAAAACTGAAAAATAAAGAATTAAGATCATGTGCAAAGGAATTTGTAAGACCCCCAATCATTATAAGTATTCTAGAAGGGGCAAATGTGTATAAATAGGTAAAGAGAGGGAATGGGTGAAGCAGACATGTTTTTGGTGAGGTTTAGACCTAGAGAGGAGACCAATTCGATACTCCCGAATGTGCCAGTCGGATCATGGTTGTTCAATTCATTTCTATCTAAGTCAATATCATGTTCTAGCTTATATTAATGCATATCATTGCTGAATATTGAAGCAATATTGTGAGTTCAGAAACTTTTCTGTGTTATAGGTTCGACATTGGATACCTAACATAATTGAATTTAATGGTGTGTATAATGTCAAAAACATTTGCAATAGACAATAATAATTAAGTTACCTCCCTCCTTCTCTCGGCGCGACTAGCTGATCGAAAAGTCGGAGCCACACCAACGGTTACCTTAGATTTCACAGAAGTAGCAGTACTTAACATAGCTAAGGATCATATCAAACCAAAGATGAAGTGAAAATATTTTACCCTGGGAAATAATTTAATTACTGAATGTAAGAAATATTTCAATATTGAAGAGGATACGAGGAAGTGATGGACCAATTATCTTCTTCGTCGTGATATTTTTTATCCAGCTGCACGTGCTTCCTTAATGAAAGAGGTGAATTTAGCTGTACACAACATGAAAATTTCAACCATTAACATTACTCCCAAACCATTTCATTCTAGCTTTACTCCACAAAAACACAGCAATACATTTTTTTGATATCGACCAGTTTACGTGCACCTCGATTATTCTCATGGGGCAAACTAACTCACCCTATAGTATTTGGTTGTCAAGAAACATGTAGAAAATTAATTTTTAGGCAGGTGGCCATCATGGATTTAGTCTATGACGTTTTGGTTTTCCAAGGCCTTCTTGGCCATTAGGTCAACCTTAAAACTCATTTGCAATGATACATGATTAACGATTTCCCACAAAGTACTATATTAAAGTGCAAGGAATACTAATAGAGAGGAATTATGAATACTAGCCATGTCCTGTTTGCAATTATTTGAGAAGTTTTGTTATAAATAAAGTTAAGGGGCGCGGTGCATAGTAGAACTGAAAGAGTAATTTGAAAGAGTCCAGGCCTCTCAAAAACGATATGGTACGAGAAACAGGCCAGGTCTAGATAGCGGTAAACGACCATAGTATTAACAGAAAATCGTATAGATATAGAAAAGGAGGAAAAATAGAGATGGAAATTAACTGAAAATAATATCAAATGGGGTATAAAACTACAAGATCCCAACTTCGAGCGCCATGAGCTACCCCGAGCCTACTCTCCAAATTCTGTTAGCCCTTAAACCCAACAGAAATCTAGGTCATATTTTAGGGGCCAGCCAAGGAAAATCAAGCAGAACATTTATTACTACAAAAAATGGTATGGTATAACTGTTTCAAGGCAACCATTTCTTCCATTCTTCAATTCTTTGTACTCAAAAAGAAAAACAAACATATAACAAAATCCATAATTCAAAGTTATAGCAAGCAATTCTGAGTATTAGTTACCTGATGGTTCTTTTTAGAACTAGGAGATTGCAGATTTGGTGAAATGTTGACACCAGCAGTGGTAGTCGCATCATTTCCGATACTATGCGTGCACAAACCACGCTTTTCAGTTTCCAACGTAAACGGCTGAGGAATGGTGTATTGCCCCCGCATATTTCCTGGAGATTTTGATTCAATTGGGCTTGACTTCTTGTCCTCACCAAAGTTCCCAACACCAGGCTTCTCGTATTTCTCCTCCTTATCAAGATTAGTGCTTTTAGTACTTACAACCTGTTGCTTCTCATGGTATTTCTCAAAGATCAAGTTTTCCTCAGTACATTCCTTCACTTCATAGTCTTTGACCTCAATGTTTCTCTCTGCAACTCTCGGCG
Organism: Sechiopsis laciniata; assembly: GCA_037833695.1. Taxonomy (NCBI): domain Eukaryota; kingdom Viridiplantae; phylum Streptophyta; class Magnoliopsida; order Cucurbitales; family Cucurbitaceae; genus Sechiopsis; species Sechiopsis laciniata. Next base: position 10,377,068 of record JBBMKA010000009.1, on the reverse strand, counting down.
CAACATAAACTACGTCATGAGCAACCCCGTTTAGCTTTTGCTCGACTTGTACAGCACACGGCTTCCTCCCCATGATGCTGCATAAGGTGGTCAGTTAAACTTCATAGTTCCAACCATGATAGAGGATCAAAATGAATCTTTACAAAATGTAAGATCCGAGATATAAACTTCAAACTATAAAGGGCAAGAAGAGTACAAGTGAAAATTCAAGAACCAAAATAGTAGAAAAAAAAAAACGTCAACAGAGAAAGATTAGGAGAGGTGGAGATGTCAAAAAACTTCTACATATATGAATCTTAAAACCCAAAACTCCAAATAAACAAATTAAAGCATGAGATAAATTGAGAAACTTAACTAAAACAAGGTTATTTGTAAATTCAGCAACCACAAAACCAAATACATCGACATTCAAAAAAAAAAATTGGTAGTTCAACAAAACTAAAAAAATATATAAACAAGATGAAACTTTCCATTATTATAGCAAAATGAAAATCTCCTAGCTCATTTCTTGATGCCTAAGCAGAAGGAACTCCAAAGCTCTGAAGAAGATACAGGCTAAAAACCAAAACCTCAACTCTCTGTTATATTATAGTTAAAAATACCTTCAAAACTTGGGGTTTTAGAGAGAAACAAACACATAGAAGCAGGAAAAAACAACAGAAATTTAACATAATTAATTAATGATCTCATCCAACCATCATCAAAATAACAATAAAAAAAGAAAAAGAAGAGATTAGAAATGGCCAAAAGCTTACTGAAACAAGCAAGGATTCAAGAGATTCAAGCAATCCGAATTTTGGGAGAAAGAAGAAAACTGAAAACTTAAGAAGACAACCAAAAGACAAACCAACCTTTAAACCTCATGAAGTCAATTAAACCAACCGACCATTCTTAATGGAAAACAAAACGCCACAAAAGATCCCTTTAATTCTTTGACCAGAACAAAAAGTTTAGGCATTGAAATATTATTCATTGCACGCCACTAACTTTCAAAAGGGAATCAAAATCAATCAAACAGAGACCAAAAACTAGAACAGAAACAAAAGAGAGAGAAGAAACCCACTAAGAAAATAGAAACAATCATCAAATAGGACCAAAATTAGTAACTAATGAGCAGGAACAAGTTCAGAATTTCCAAATAAACCCAGAAAGACCAAATAATAGAAAAAAGGCAAAACCCCACCAAGAAAATATTGGCAAACATCAAATAGGACCAAAATTTAAGTCACGTTTGAGCAAAACACACTCCAAAAATGACCAATAAACCCAGTGAGACCAAAAATTAGAACAAAAAAAACCCACCAAGAAAATAGAGACAAACATCAAATAGGACCAAAATTTGAGTCACATTTGAGCATCAGCTCAAAAAATTCCCAAATAAAGCCAGAGAGACAAAAACTAGGACAGGAACAACAGAGAGAGTAAGAACCCACCAAGAAAATAGAGATAAACATGAAATAGGTACAAAAATTCAGCCACATTTGAACAAGAACTCTCCAGAAAAACCCAGAGAAACAAGAATTAAAAGAGAAATGGACATGGAGAGCTAAAACCCAGTAAGAACACAGAAGCAAATATGGAATAGAGAGGCTCAAAGCTAAAAATGAGAAAAAGAAAGAAGAATAAGTGAATTTGAGAACACCCTACATTACAGAAAGAACAATGGGAAAGAAAAAGATGATGAAAATTAAAAAAATAAAAAAATAAAAAATGAGAGACCTTGAAGTATGAGAAAATGATGAAGATTGGGTACAGAGCAATTGTTGCTGCAAGATCTTCAACCTCAACCCTCTTTCCCTATTTTCTCCTCTCCTCTTCTCTTCCTCCTCCACTCCACTCTCAATAACAAGACAAACTTTAAAATAAAATGAGAAAAAAAAAATACATGAAAAACAATTAGTTTTTAGCAAAAATAGAGAAGAGTCGGTAAAATGTCCAAATTTACGTATTAGGAATTATGAAATTTTACTTCAAAATTAATTGGTAGAATAGTCCATATCTCTTATAAGTGCTCGTAGAATTCTTCACTTTTTCAATGTCGGATAATTGTGAAATCCTAATATGTCTTCATCTTGAATCGAACCTCAATTTTATTACCAATATTCGTTTGAGATTTATGAGCTCTAATATCATATTAGAGAATATGAAATTCAACCTCAAAATCAATTGACAATGAAAAAAGTAACTCATATCTCTTATAAAAGAGTTGAAGAATCGTCATCTTTTCAATATGGACAATTGACACATAATGAGTATCTCCAGCATGCCCCCTCAAGATGGCGGTCATATATTGCAAAATGCCATCTTGAATTGGATCTGAATATGTGAATTGAAATATCCGCTTTGGCTTACTTTTTGTTAAAGGTCGGATTCGAACTTTGAAATCAAATACCCGCTCAAGCTTATGTCCGCTTGGGTGGGGTCCACACCCGCTTTAAAATTCAAAACATTTTGGATCGGAATCGAAATTTGAGGGACCAATAACCCACATGAAATTCTAATACCATATTAGAGAATATAAGATTTCACCTCAGAACCAATTGACAATTAAGGGAGTAGCCCATATCTCGACTCTCCACTTTTTTAATGTGCGACAATTGTGAGATCCTAATAGCTTATATTTAAAATTCAGTCAATTGATATCGAAAAAGTTAGCGAGTTAATTTAATTGTTTGGTAATAATTTAGATCAACAATAAAAACATTGAATTGATTTCTAAAGGCATCAAACTCTACCGAGGAAGCCAAGGAATCTTTAATTCAAGGATATTCTTAAGCCCTCCTTAATGGTCAAACTCTTCAAAAACTTAGCAAATAAGTTCTTAGATCTTGAACTCCAACTTAATAACTTAGAATAACCTTTCCAATCTCGAAAAATCCAACCTATTCCACTCTCACCACTTAAAATCTCTTTGATTTAGATGGGACCATGCTCATTTATGTTCATAAACTTTGCCATATATCTCATATATAAACATTGAGAAACCATATACTTTTTTTTCAATTTTATTTGTTTATTTGTTTTTTAACTATATAGTGGAGGAGAGGCTTTATCATAAATGAAAAACAACTTTCTATGTAAAATCTCTAGGCTTGGCTAGATGTGTAAAAAAAATAGTGAATTTGGACGAAAATGAAATGTGAGCCACAATTTATAGGGTATGGTGTAGCTATCCCTAGAGGAAATTGTTTTCAATTTTTGTATGGTTTGGCACGTAATTAAGTAACGGGAGGCCGTTAGTTTTAACGGCAAGAAAACACATTTAATGGGAGCACCCTTTAATTAGACTCTCAGTTCTTTTTTCGCGACTGTCTGGTTTAAGTGTTAGAGAAATTCAAATCTAAATGGAATGTATGGTTTAAATTCATTTTATTCATTCTGAAAAAATATGTATATATATATATCATTTTTATTATTGTGTTTTTCGTTTTGTTTTCTATCGGATAAATTATAGCGAAATTGTATTAGATATCTTCTTCTTATAAAATAATTATAAATGTAGGCAAATTTTAAAATATTTACATTCATATATTATAAATGCTTATTAATACAGTATTATGTATTATTAATATAATATTATTATTAATACTAATACTATTGACTATGGTTACTAATTTTTTTTTAAATAAGTGATTATATATATAATTATTTTCTAAATTTGATTAATCATCTTATTTTTCCTAAATTATATCATAGTTTTTATGGTTTTAGTTTCGCCGTTAAATCTTTGCACCACCTCGTTGATGAACTCAAAAAATAAAAAACATTATTGTAAGTTGGCTTAAATCTTGTTTTTTAATACAATAACAATACATTGGAGTTGAGATTCAAACCAATAACCAAGAGAACAAGAATGTATGTGGATCATCATTGCACTAAATCCACTTTAGCAAGTTTGGTAAGTTTAAAGAGGTAGATTGATAACCATGATAGAGTGACCTAGTAGTCAAAAAGGGTTTTAGAATGGTTAAAGTGATGAATTCAATCCATGGTGGAGTATGTCTCATGACATTAGTCGAGGTGCGCGCAAGCTAGCCTGGACAATCACGATTATTAAAAAAGGGGTAGATTGATACCTAAGAGTTTGAAATTTGTATATATACAGGTTTCTTGTGTGAATATTGTTAAGTTAATGGAGCCAAAATAATGTTTATTTATTGGTTTTATTAATGGCCCATATTTTTCTCTCTTGTAACTATTCACACCAAATGAGTGGGAGTTTATCGACGAATAAAGAAAATAAAAAGAATAAGAAGGTAGTAGCTTTTAGTATGCCTACTGTGAGTTTATCAAAAGAAGAAAAAAAGATTGAGAGCTTTTTTTTTTGTTTCTTCTTTGGGTTTTTTGGTTTGTTTATTCTCCGTAGAAGAGTGTTGTAGAACTCTTGTAATTTCTCCTAACATTAGTGGAACCTGCAATTGGTAACAGATAACTGGAAGTAGCCATCTTTGGGTGAACCAGTATAAATTAGTGTCAATTTCTCTTCCCTAATCTTTTAATATCGTTCTTGTTGCTTATTAATTTAGATTCCTTTATCTAATTTTTAAGCATGTCGTTTCCAAATTATTGATTCCGTATTTTAATTTGGAGAACGAAATTGATCTTGGAAAAGGCTTGAATATATTTTGTCTAAGTTGCTGAAATTTAGATTGATTGTATATTGTTGGTATTTTGACCATATTAGCCTAGGAAGACTTGACTCCAAATGACTTTTAATGTATCTTCAAAGAGTTTTCATTTATTATTATTATTTTTTATAATCGTGAATTGTTTAGGTCAACTTACACACATATACTGTTATTATGAGATATACTGTCTTATCTTACAACATTTAAATGTTAAAAAAAATGTAAGAAATTAATTCATAGATAGGTGACATCATAGATTGAATCTATCACCTTTTAATTATTTTAAGATAATCTTTTATCATTAAAGCACTCCCATGATGGGCAAGAAGTTTCAAATTTTCATTTACAGTCAAGATATCGTTAAAAAAAATTTGGATGAACCAACAAACCCTACACATAAAGGGTACTACTGCTCTAAAATAATGAGTGCTAAATACCGATTTTCATTCTCAAACCCGTGACCTTAAAATTCAAATGGATTAGCACAAATAAAGATAATCAATGCGCCACTAGCCCATTCGTAATTGACAATTAATATTCATCAATTAGTATTCACCTTTTACAAAGAGTTATTTAAAATAAAAATAAATAAAAAAACAATTAATATTCACCAATTTATTTTTATTAATATTTCTTATATGAGTCAAAATGGTCTAAGCCCAATTGTTAGGAGTGCAACATAAAACCGAAAAACCGAAAAACCAAACCGAACCAATCCAATCCAATGGATTGGATCAATTTTTTAGCACAAAATCGAACATATCGGTTTGTAATTTGAAAAAACCGAAAATATTGAATCGGTTCCAATTTTCGTTTTAAAAAACCAATAAAAACCGATCCAAACTGAAGTTTACATACATATATTTTTTGAGATTAAAAATAAATGTATATTTTGTCAATAAATCATATAAAGTTATGATCGATCCATTATTTTGAAGATTTTTTTAAAGTATTGAAGATTTTCTTAATTTCCTTCTATTTGAAGTAAAAAACATCCTTAAATAATTTTTAATAAGTTAAAAAATACTTCCGACCTTTAAAAATATTGTTGTTTATGAGATTTTTTTATGAAAAATATTTTTGATATATTAAAAAAATTGGACATCGGATCGGATCTAAAACCGAACCGAATCAATTGAAAACCAAACCAATGGTTTTATCATTTATTGGACATTGGATCGTATCAATTTTTTGAAAATCGAAGATATCGGTTCGGTTGTCGGTTTGGTACAAAACCGACAAAAATCGAATCGAAATCACCCCTACCTACTGTAATTGACATGTATCATTGATTAAGATATCACAAGTTTGAATCTCTCAACCTCAAATTTATAGTAGGTGTAAATTTGGAACCGTCCTAATTGTTTTTGAATATTAATTAATACAACTTGCTATAAACATTAGAATGATAGTTTATTTTTCTATAAAGTGGCCTTCCTATAAACATTTGAATGATAGTTTCTTTTTTATAAAGTGGCCCAATGGGGTCATCTTATACTCACCAACCAATTAGGGTATCCACAAGTCTTAGGCAAAAATCATTAGGTCATTGTTCATTAGATTTTGTGCCAATTCTTGTTCTTTTTATTCAATTTTGTACCTTGACATAGCCTTGAGTGTGGGCAAAGATGGTGACCTATGCTTTGCCCATGTTATTGAGATCCAATATTTTAAATTAAGTTTTTTTTTTAATATTTGGAATAAAATTTTATATATTAAAGAAAATAGATCTAATCGGCACAACTTGAAACCAAAGGGCAAAGAGGACAAACAAAAAAGAATCCAATGAATAATACATATCTATATATAACCTTTTTATTTATATATTCTTTTTAAAAAAATATATTTCCGTGAGTTCTTTTAGTATTAGGATTCGATTTACAAATTTCATCATTCATGGTTCACACATTCAATTTTTTAAGTTTGAGTTATGTTCATTTTAATAATATTTATATGATAATTAAAATAAGTAATTTATTAATTCAATGTCCTTAAAATAATCTAATCGATGTGAGAGAAAGTTGAGTTTCTCAACGGCCTCATTTTCAATAAAGCAATAAAATTTGCATTCAAATCCATATCAAATTCAATGATGGAAGGAAAAATGAATATAATTTAACTTGTATAGAATTTATACTATCTACTTTAAAGTTAGAAGGACCATTCTTCTACCATACATATTATTCAATTATTTAATATAATTTTCTTGTAACAAAATCATTTAAACATTTTTTTTTATTGTCCTTGAACTAAAAAAGAATATACATTAAATTTATATTAAAGTAGGATATATTACATATATAAAAAAACTAATTACAAATTTAAGTGTTTGAATTTTCTTATAACAAAGACGTCTTATGGTTCTCAAAAAAAAAAAGGACGTTTTATGACAGCTAAATATAATTATAAAAATAAACTTTAAGAGACAAGTAAAATAAATATTTTTAACAAGTTAAAGAGAACAAGTTTCATTAAATTTGGAAAAGGGCTATTGAGCACAAGAAATCATGTCGCATGCCCTCCCGCAACTAGTTGGAAGGTCGGTTTGTCTAAGTTTTGGAAGATCCATTCACAACCGTCTAATTGACAGTGAGGGAAGTAATTCATATTTCTTTTATATTGTTATGAGGTCTTCACTCTTTCCGATGTAAGATCTTTAATATGCCCCTCAAGAGTATTTTCCAACCAAAAGGAAATCGTTAGTTATAGTCTTGATAACCTCGTCACCCATCAATTCTAAAGGATGGCATACACCGAGATAACGCCCTCCACATTCTGGTAAATCGCTTATAACTGTTGCTTGGCCTCCTTCAATTATATTTTGTATGTTAATACAACAATACCTATTTTTGTTTGAATTGTGTTTTTATTTGCCTTTCCAAATAAATTATTTTACAGGATTTCTAAAGCTACTTTGTCTATTTTAAATCCTTATTTCTAAAGCTTTGTCGTTTTTTTCAAAGTGTAAAGCTTAACCTTGGTCTTAATGATTAAAGCCAAACATATTAAGATATTAAAAATTATATATAAGTAGAACAGTTTGTTTCTGAGGGAGAAAGAAATTTTACAGATTTACTTATTGATATAACTGATCACTTAACGTTTTAAGAGTCAAGAATATCACCTAATTAGACGTTTAAAAAGTGTCTAACTTAGGTTATTATGGCCAATTGATCTTCCAATATGCGTTTTCAACAATTTTCATTCTTTACATTTCTTCCTAGCAACTTGGCCTCTAGTAAGTATTTGGTCCACTGCTTTAGGTATTTGCTCATGACTTTTAACTTAAACAATTTCAATTTATGAAAGATGAGAAAAAGCAGGTTGGGATTCAAAAGAATTAGGCGAAGTCTTTGTTCCTGAACGACGAAAGTGGAAAGACAGACAATACGAGGGATACACTCATTTATTGTTGTAATCTCTGAAATGCAACAAACCTTTTTGCTCGGGATAGTTGCTTTGCTCTTCACCCGATCCTTTCAAGGTTCACCTCGGATACAAGGTCAAGATGAGACAGACAACTTCAGTAACTTAAATGATCCTTATAAAATGTCAATATATAACTTTATTTGACGTTTATGTCTCAACACAACTAATAATTGAGTGTCCACTAAAAGTCTATACAGTCGACATTAAGAAGCTTCATTCGTATGTACATAGTTGACATGTTAAAAAGATAGAGTCCATATACGATTAACATTTTATAAGCTTCAAGTGATTATTAGGTTGACTTCTATAAAGTATCAACTGATTATTTGATTGACGTTTATTGAACTTCAACTAATGTGAACAGATATGTCTTGAACGACTTAATGTCATACGATTAGTTAGTGGAGGTTTCACTGTATTGGTGTGTCTATTTCGTATATGAGACTTTTATCTATTTGAGTCTTTTATCTGTAATAAGGTTTTAATGAGAGTGCCTATATAAACTCGAATTAAAATTCTATCTCCTTATGATGGTCATTCTGTTTTTCGCTTCTTCTTATTAAATTGTCTCATTCTCTACCCGTGGACTAGCTAACACAACTTTAGTAAACCACGTAAATTTCTATGTTGTTTCTTCTCTCTCGTTTTCTTTATTTTCGATTGTTTGTTGATTGTTGTTTTCATAACAAGTTGAAATTTTTTGAAATGTCAACTAACACAACTTTTGTAGTTGTGATCAACATTTCTCCCTCAAACAAAATACATCTCAACCCGTTTGAGACTTACCTCCTTTTTATAGATCGGAGACCTCCTCTTGTACAAACTACACTAGAGTCATAAATGACTTGTCTTCTTTATTCTACATTGGGAGACTTCACTTACACTACTAGATTAAGATCCTAGGCTTTGAAACCACTAGCAAGGGACAATGAAATTTCATATGTCTCGACATTAATATAATATTATCTACTTTAAACATAAACTTTTATATGTCTTTGTTGTGAACAACTCTTCTTATTTACCAAAACAATATCTTTACTGTTAACTATGGTGAGACTTTAGTTTCAATATCAACCATATATACTTGAATCATTTTTATCCTTACCCTAAAAAAAAAAAAAAAAAAAAAAAAAACCAAATTCACGTTTTAATCCTCTTGAAAAAGTACAATGTTTAAAATGCATTGTGAATTTAAATTCAAATTCAAGTTGAGTTTTATTTTCTTTCCCTTCTATTGACTTTTCTATAGTATCACACTTTATTGAAATGTGAAAATTTTCTTTTTCCTCAAAATTGACCGCTCTTTAGATTTGAATTTGTAAAAGTAAATTCTAGAAAGTCTTCGAAATGTAAAGGAAATTAAAGTGAGTGACTTTCCATATGGCTCATCTTACCTTTATGTACCTAGATGTAAAGTATCCTTTTCGTCTATGAATTTTAACTCAAGTATGCAAAAAACATAAAATATTTTTTAAACTTAAAAAACATAAATTTAATGATTATAAAAAATGGCCTAAATATTTTGATCTATTGGACAAGTAAGAAAAGTTGTGTTCAAAGTTAAGAAGAGTTTTGAAATAGTTTAGAGAGATTTGAAGAAGATAAAACCTTATTTTGATTGAGGAGTTATAAGCAATTGTGACAGAAAATTTTTATTTAGATTAAAACGTTCTAAATATTTGTATAAGAAAACTCTGGTTTAGATTGAAGATTATGAATAGATGTAGCGAAATATCCCCATTTAATTTATGTGGTTGTGAATGATTAAAGTAAAAATGATATTTATATCTAAAGATTTATAAAAAATTGTTGAAGTTTTTATGATTTTTTTTTAATTTTTTTGGAAAATTTTGAAATTGTTTCTACCAAACGTGGGCCAACTACTCTCCATTAATATTTTTTAACCTTTAGGGGGGTAAAAAAAAAGTATACCCACCACCGAGCTACGAATTTGATTTGGCAACATAATCATTTCCTCCAATAAAGTAATTATTTTGATTGTTACAAGCATATTTTTTTACTTACCTTAAAAGCAATCGAAAATTCAAAACATTATTAAATAGAATATTAACTATTAATTGCATCATTTTACCATCAAACTTGATTTCAAACATAAAATAAATAAATAAATAAATAAAAGAGTTAGTAATAACATGTAAATAATTCAAAAGAATCATTATGACAATTGTTAAAAATTTGTCTTTTCTATCCCTCTATAATTATAAAATAAGATTTGGAATACAAAGACTCCCTCTTGTAATGAATTATAAAAATAATCAACGATGACAAAATTAATTTTATGGTTGCACGTTTTTGTTCATTTAATTCTTATAAATGGTACGATTAAAAAACTGGTGAACTGAGTTAGTCAAAGACTTACAATTTATTTAATTAGTTTACTCTCTATAGGAAACAATTTGATTATTTTATTTTGTTTTCTTCTATTCGTACTTTGTGTTTACACTTTTATTTTGGGGTTATACCACACTTGATTATCAAATCTAAAAAAAAATTACAAATAATCACTTAGAGAAAAAGCAAAGATAAAGTATTAAGAATCAGTATTGTATACTTTTTGTTGAGACATTGTCACATACTATCTAATAATATTGATATTAATGAGTATTTATAATAGTAATTAGTGTACACTCAATGTTCAAGAGATCATGAGTTCGATCTCCCTGCCACCAATTGATGTGATCTAAAAAAAAGTGATAAAATTCAAGAGATACTGATGTCGCTAAGCTACATGTATCTAAAATTGGATTGTAAATTTATTTGACATTTAAATATATTAGGGTATTATAAAATATATAATATATATTAGGATAAGGAGGCATGTCTAGTGAAAATAGCTAGCTCGAAGACTCACATATACTTTTCTTTTTTAAAAAAAAAAAACAAATAATTCCTCGATTGTTAACCTATGTTAGTCTATCAAGAGAATGACGAGTCCAATATTTGACATTTTCAATGATACATACCAATCGAAAGTATATAAGAAATTACACCAAAAAGTTCCCCTTTCCATTCTTGAAAGGGTTGTCATTGAGAAGAGTAAATATGTCACATGGTCATGTGAATATACCAACAAAAAATTTGCTTAATGAAATCCCAAAAAAAATTATGTAGAATAACAATAGCTCAACAACACCACTAGGCCGATGAGCCACAAGATCATGGGATCAAATCGCTCCATTTCAATTCTTGTAAGAAACCTTAACTTTTTTTGAGCGAAGCCGTTTCATTGCTGAGAAGAACTCGAAATTATAAATGCTCATAGAAGAAGTCAAGCTTTTTAGCCAAGGAGCCCATGAGGAGAGCTAAAAAAAACAGTAACTTAAGCAATACTCACTATCCAACCCTGGCCATAAGAGTTGGATTGAGTAAAAAAAAAAAAAAAAAACTTTTAAGTAGGTTTAGGTCAAAGAAAATGTGTGAATGAGTGGGGTTGTTTTAGGTTGACTAGATTTTGGGTTGGTGATCCAACTCAACCCAAATTGTAAGCAATATTATATATATGCGTGTGATTAATTAACAAAATATATTTTTAGTATGATGGTAGGAAGCATGTACTAATTAAATAGATAACATACATTTGATTCTTAATTCATGCAGATTTAGAGAAAAGAGAAGTTGGTTTATGTTTATTTTAATATTTTCATCATTTTAATTATTTATTCTTTTAAGATTAGATTAAATATTATTTTTTATTTTTTCCTTTTATAACTAGATAGAATCTTTTCCTTTTATAATTAGGTCATCTTTTCCTTTTATAATTATATATTATATTTTCTTTTTATAATTAGGTCATATCTGGTATCTATTTAAACTCATTGTTGGGTTCACTATTAAATGAAAATTTTAGAATAATTTGAATTCCATCTTTCAATATGGTATCAGAGTGTCAAATTTTTTCTTTCGATCTGGGTAAACTTTTTCTCTAGTCCTCCATTTTTCTTCTTCACCATCTTCTTCCTCTTTTAGAAAAAAAAAAAAAAAAAAAAAAAAAAAAAAAAAAAAATTCCTTAAATCTCTATTTATTTTTCCCCATCTCAAAACCTAGAAAAAAAATAAAATAAAATAATCCTCTCAAAACCTTTTCTCTTCCCCTCCTAAACTTCTTTCTTCATAATCTTCTTCATTTTTTTCCCAACAAAAAAAATCTCCAAAATCATCGCTTTCTTCTATGTTTTTTTTTTCTTTTAAATCTTTCTCCAAAATCTTCTTAATCATTCAAGAATTTCTTCCTTCAAACCTCTATGTTCTCATTTTATAAAACCCTAGAAAATCCAAAATCTCACTACCAATCTTCTACCCTTTTTGCAAAACGTTTTTTCTCTACAAAAACCTTCAAATGAATTTTTTCTCCATTCTCCTTTCCCAGCTGGCTCTAGCATCTCCTTTTCCAGTTGGCCCTGATATCTCCTTTCCCAGTTGGCCTTGGCATCTCCTTTCTCAGTTGGCCTTGACATCTCCTTTCTCAGTTGGCCTTGGCATCTCCTTTCACAATTATCCCCCGCATCTCTTTTCCAGTTGGCCCCCACATCTCCTTTTCAGCTGGCCCTGACATCTCCTTTCCCAGTTAGCCCTAGCATCTATTTTCCCAATTGGCCCAGATTTTCCAATTGGCCCTCACCAGATTCCCCAATTGGCTCTGATCAGTATTCCTAAATTGGTTCTGCATTCTCAAATTAGCCTTGACCAGCATTCTCAAATTGGTCCTGACCAGCATTCCCAAATTGGCCCTGACCAGCATTCCCAAATTGGCCCTGACCAGCATTCCCAAATTGGCCCTGACCTGCATTTCCAAATTGGCCCTAACCAGCATTCCCAAATTGGCCCTAGCAGCACTCATCCAATTTGTCCTTGGTAGCACTCATCCAATTTGTTCCTGGCAGCACTCATCTAATTTGTACGTGGCAGCACTCATCTAATTTGTCCCTAGCAGCATTCATCCAATTTGACCCTGACATCACTCATCCAATTGGTCCCTGGCAGCACTAATCCAATTGGCCCTAACAGCACTCATCATCCTAATTCACATCATCATCTCAATTGGCGCATCATGACCAACTCTAATAAATTTAGCTCCAAGTTTGGCTTGTATTCCATATACAATCCAGCTTGAGAGAAGTGTTGGTTTATGTTTATTTTAGTATTTTCATCATTTTAATTATTTATTCCTTTTAGGATTAGATTAAATATCATTTTCTATCTTTTCCTTTTATAACTAGGTAGAATCTTTTCCTTTTATGATTAGATATTATATTTTCCTTTTATAATCAGGTCATCTCTTGTATCTATTTAAATTCATTGTTGGGTTCACTATTAAATGAAAAATTTAGAATAGTTTGAATTCCATCTTTCAACAAGAGAAGAATAAACGCAATTCATAACTCAACCCGACCTGATCTAAAAATATATAAATTGGACAAGGTTACTCTAATACATTAGATTAGACTGAAAATTTGAGTTGATCCAAAAAAATCTACTAACCTAACCCAGATCAGCCTACGTAGATCCTAGAGAAAGCTCCATTCTTTTTCCAAGGCAAAAACTATATTTCATACTTTTCATTTAGTTCTTCATTTAGATTCTATCTTGAATGTAGGTATTAAGCCCTCAAAAATATTTTTCTATAAAGCTATAAAAACACGATTCTTTTACCTCTGATCTCTTTCTTTAATCTTGTCAAATGTTCTAACAAAACCTTCAAACAAAACATTCCCATAAGTACTTTTTTCCTTCTTGAATGGGGCCATCAAGCATGTAGAATAATAACGTTTTAGGATTCACAGGAAGAGTCATATATCATCCAAGAGTAGTCGATAAGTAAACCCAAAATCTCTTGGCAAATGAGCAATTAAGGAAGATATGAGGGTGTGATTCCAAACTTTGCTTACATAAGATATGCACCAATGTTTTTTTTTTATATTTGTCCAGATTAACTTACACGCACCTTGACTATTGTCACGAAACATACCACTTGACTCTACAACATTTAGATGTAAAGAAAGCCTATAGAAAATTAATTTGTAGGCCGATGCCACCATAGATTAAAGCCATAATCTCTTAATTCTCCAATGCTCTTTTAACCACTAGATGGCTCCATGATAGTTGATACGCAACAATATGGTGATAGATAAAGTCATAGAAGGCAATCTTCTTTTAACTTTTTTCTTAGATAACTCCCATTAGAAAAACTACTTAACAAAAACCTTACTTGCCATGAATTAACCGACTGTTTTTAAAAATATCCCTCCAAGGACCTCTAGCAGAATTAATAGAGTAGGAAGCTGGAGTATTGTTTGTATGGATACAACCATACTTTGCATCATCAAGTCCCCAGTGAGAAAAAAAAAAAACTAAAAATACACAATAACTGTTTTTTTTATTCCTTCCAGAAATAAAAGGAGAAGTGAAAGGCAAGACAGTGAGGGGGTCCTAAAACATTGAATAGTAAAATTATTGATGTGAATATGAACACAATACTATCAGTAGTCTCAGTTGGAATCCAAGTAAAATTGATGATATACAACAAAGTAATCTACTTAATATAACTAATTAAACAGTAAATAATTCAATTCCACAAACATGTATGACCAACCCCATGTTCAATTGTGAAACCAAAAATAAAAGAAAAGAAACAAGGGCAGAAAAGACATTACTTAAATGGGTGCTGCACATGTTGTTCTAAAATGTCCTGTCTGGTTGCACCGGCTACAATGAACAACACGTTTGGCACGCCCACGGTCTTCTGCTCGAACTCTCCTTCTTCTTGGTCGTCCAGGGGGCCTCAGTGATTTTGGGGGGTTTATAGTGGCCTCTAGAGCTCTGTTTGCATTTGGATCGCTCTCGGATATCTCCTTCCATGATGATTTGTCGGGGATGGGATGAATGGTCTGCGAGTAAGTTTTTCGATATGTTGCAACTGTGAAACAACTCTCTGTGAATCTATGGACGTGCTGCCTGCACGATAGAAGAGCTGCCACAGCATGAGCACATGGCAGACCGTACAGCTGCCATCCCCGACAAAGGCAGCATCGGTTACGAATGTCCACGATGTTTGTTCCTTCATGGGATATAACTTCAAATTCAGCTTCATTTGCTCGGAGCACTTGGTAGGTGCGTGCGTGGTCAAGAGCCTCGGCAACACGCCTATCTGCAGTAGGCACAAGTATTGATGTCCACTGCATGCTGGTCTCACGCCTTTCATTGAACCATGTCATCAGTTGCCTCCTAATGCACTCCATCATTTGAATTATAGGAAGCCCCGAGGCTTCTGAAATCCAACCGTTCAAAGATTCAATAATGTTTGCTGTCAAATGCCCAAATCTCGTCCCCTCGAAGTAAGCCGTAGCCCAAAGGCGAGGGGGAATTCGTCGAATCCAGTATCCAGCATCTTGTGATATCTCTTCAATTTCCAATACTTTAGCTTCAAATTCAATCACAGTTAGAGCATACGCAGCATCCCAGAGAAGTTTGCCGAGCATTGGATTATTGAACTCTTTACGGAAGCTTTCACTCAAATGCCGCATACAAAACCCATGGAAAGCAGTTGGAAAATTAGCTTCTACTCCATCTACAATGCATTTTAGCCTGTCAGATAAGATTGTAAGTCTCGGCATGTTTTCGGTATTTATCTCAAGTAGAGTATGAAGCTCTGACAGAAACCACATCCAATTTTCATCATTCTCTTCATCAACAACGCCGAACGCGAGAGGGAAGAGAGCACCATCACCATCAAAACCAGTGGCAAGAAGTAAAGTACCTAGATATTTGCTTTTTAAATATGCTCTATCAAGCCCAAGTAAAGGGCGACAACAAGCATTTAAAAAGCCATAAATTGATGCCTGGAAGGATATGAAGAGACGTTGGAAGCAGTTATCAGTTGAATTACCATAAACTGTTGCAATGCTTCCCGGATTTGTTCTTTTAACCTGTTCACAATACTGCGGAAGCAAGCGATATCCTTCTTCAAATGAACCACGCATAGCCGCCATGATACGCTCCTTGCCCCTCCAAGCTTGCTTGTATGATAAGGTAATGCCATGGACACGGTGAATCTCCTCAAGAATCTCCTTTGGCTTATAACTAGGATTATCTCGCAACCGCTGCTCCATGGAGCTTGCGACCCATTGAACAGAGGCTTGTTGGTGGCCAAGATGATCAATCCCACCACATGTGTGAGTGTCATGAATTGTCCTGATTGTGAAGGTTGGAACACCTGGGAGCTTTGCAGCATGAATCCGCCATGGGCATCCCTCAGCAGCACATTTAGCCGTAAAGCGAGTTTTATCCGATTTGATGGTTTGCACTTCAAAGTGCATGGCAATAGCAGTGTCCCTGAGTGCCCTCCTACAACTCCTAACATCGGGGAACTCTTGTCCCACCGAAATCTCATAACTGGGAGCAGCAACGATTGTTCGTGCCTGAAGCATAGGAGTTGATACCATCATTTGAGACTGTTGGCCTGTCAAATCATCAACAGTTTCAATTGCCAGTTCATCATTTTGATCCACAGCTAGTTCAAGATTCTCATCAAGTTCTTGGTTTTCTGAAACAACTAATTGGTTGTTACCAGACAAAGCTAACTCGTGACCCTGAATAGGGAGAGACAACAGATGACCAACTTGGTCAGGCTTCCTATCCATACCTAGATCGCTTTCGTGCACATAATCGTGATCGTTTTCCCTGCCTTGGTCATGACTTTGACCTAAACCCAAGTCATGATCGTGGACATGTCCCAAACTGTCGTGAATGCGATCATGGGAATGTACCAACCCGTCATTATGATCATGGGTATGTCCCAAACCCAACTCGTGGTCATGGTTTGGCCCCAAACCTAGATGATGTTCATGTGATTGTCCTAGGTCCAAACTGTGACCCTGACCAAGACCCATATTATGATTCTGACCTAACATCAGCTGCTGGTTCTGCTCCAGAGCTAAACTGTGGTTTTGTCCCAGTATCAGGTCATGGTTTGCCATTGATGTAGAAAACGAAAAAACAAAAGAGATGTGTTCGACAGTCCACAAAGGCAGGTACAAGCTTAATGGTCTGAATCCATGCAAACTGTATCATGCCCCACCTGCTAAGATGAATAACATATAAAGTTCAGAATGCATATCACCTACTAAATAACCTGTCTCAATATAGTAACAACATTCATACAGCACAAAAGATAGAAAAAATACAAATTCTCCCATGAGATAACAGAACAAACTGAAACATCAGCTTCTTAAAAATTCGACAGCCTGGGTCATTATCCATCATAAACATATGGTGAACAAATTGGAACCTATCGGGTAACTAAACTCAAATATGACTTTCAGAAATAAATGTGCTTTCAAATAATTATTAGCAAGAACTAAACATCGCCAATATGAGCATAACAAAATAGTTAAGAAATCTTAACTGCCTCTCAAAGGTCTTAGGTTTGAATCTTCCTACCTCAAATGTTTTGTAATATTCTAAGAAAAAATAGCAAACATCAAGGATTTTTAATCTTAAGGGATAAAAAACAAAAAGAACAAACCAAGAGAAAAGCCAAAGATCCATATCATTTATGTATAAACATGCATATACAACTCAAATAGCCAAACAGTAATTGTCTAAACTCCCCCAATAAAATCACCAAACAAGATGCTACATACTTGGCACCCCAAATTTCATGCATGATTACCGACAAAACACAGTCCCTGAATATGGAAATAAAGATAATACATACATACATAATAGTAAATTGAAGTTTCATTACTTTCTCTTCTCTAACTAAACATGAAACAAAAACCTATAGCCACCCTCCTAGATGAATCACAACGATACCAATTACTCGTCTCTTAGTTCTAAACATTTTCTCAACTGCTCAAACAACCATCAAACAAATTAAACCAGCTAAAAGACATGAATCATGAGAATTACCAACGAAACAGTTATCCAATAACATAGTCATAGCTTCAGACAAGATATGCTCCCTCAGAGGTTTCAAGATCGAGACCTACAAATGAGCTTAATTATAAAATCTCTTGTTGCCTTCCATATGTAGACCTTGGGAAGGGTGTGGATACCCCGAGTATTGGGGAACGATCTCCAAATCCCAGTCATCAAGAGCGAGAGAGAGAGAGCAAATGTAACAGATTTGAATTCAACAAACAATGAAGTATGAGGATTCCAACCCATGACACAGCTTGGTCATAGACATACACTTATGCAGATTGAGCTATTGCTCTTGTTGGAGCAAATGTCAAACATGAATCATGAAAAGAACAAAGAAAAACAGCTATTGAATAAGAAAAGTAAATTAAAAGTTTCATAACTTCCTCTACTATCTATTTACACTTGAAACAAATTCAAAACAGCTATTACCCTCAAACAAATGTCAACACTGAAAGATGTACTCAACAACAGAAAAGAAAAAGACTTGAACTAAAAAAACCGAGAATTTACATGAAATCACAGAGAGAAAGAGAGAAAGAGAGAGTAACCTGAAAGCAACCCGGAAGTCGAATTGGAAACCCCATGAAAGGAAATCGAAAACCCAGAAGAGAAATGGCGGAAATGGGGTGTTGGATTTGAAAAGGGGGAGGCTTTTTTGGCGGGTAATTCGGTTGAAGAAAATCGGAGAAGGGCAAAGAAGGGATGAGAAGAGGAAGGGAGATTCAGAATTACAAAGGGCAGAACATGGACAAGCCAATTTCATGCTCTGAGGCTTCAACGCAAAAGAGGGTATTTACGTCAAAATCATTAGGGTTCTTCCTTTCTCTTTCCTGCAATTACTCTTTTGACCTTTTACCACCCTTTATTATTATTATTATTTTTTTTTTTAATGTTGACTTTTTTAGATTGTGATTTTCTTTTTTTTTTTTTTTTTTTGAAAATTTTGGGTTGTGATTTTCAAATTTTGGATTGTATTTAGAGATGTCCACGGGGTGGGGCGGGGCCGGGGAATTTGGATTGTATTTAGAGATGTCCACGGGGCGGGGCGGGGGGAGGGAGA
>JBBMKA010000009.1:10324956-10357909 GCA_037833695.1 Sechiopsis laciniata | reverse complement strand
TTCATAGAAATCGAAGAGAAGCAAGAGCCAGAATGGCTAATCAGCAAGGAAATTATTTGGAGAATGCTCCTCATCTAGATGCTCAGAACGTGGGACCAAATCTACTTGCTATGCAGAACCCGAATGGCAATAATGCTAATGATGCTAACCCAAATGCTAATCCCAACCAACCGTTAGATGAAAGGGATAGAGCAATCAGAGATTGTATTGATTATGTTACTCATGGGCTGAATCCTGGAATTGTAAGACCAGATATCAGAGCTAGAAACTTTGAACCGAAGCCTGTTTTGTTTCAGATGCTACAAACAATTGGGCAATTCTATGGTCATGCATCTGAAGGTCCTCACTTGCATCTACGCTCATTTCTTGAAGTAAAAAATTCATTTAGGATTCCAGAAGTAACTGAAGACAACCTGCGGTTGACATTATTCCCGTACTCATTGCGAGATGGAGCAAAAGCATGGTTAAACACGTTGCCAGCAGGATCAATAGCGACTTGGGATCAGTTAGTGGAAAAGTTTCTGATCAAGTACTTCCCGCCAACTAAAAATGCAGATATTCGTCATGAAATTACTGGATTCCGGTAGCATGAAGATGAATCAGTAAGTGAGGCATGGGAACGTTACAAGGATTTGCTAAGAAGGTGTCCTCAGAGTGGTATATCTTATCCAGTGCAAATGGAGCAATTCTACAATGGTCTGAATAACCCATCCAAGATAATGCTCGATACGACGGCCAATGGGTCACTGATGAATAAGACATATATAGAAGCTTATAATATTCTGAAAACATTTTCGATGAACAACAATTAATGGTCCCAGCCAAGGCGAAGTGCTGTGAAGAAAGAAGGTCAATTAGAAGTAGATGAGTTGACATCATTGCGAGCTGAAGTAGCAAGGATGGAAAATGAGATGAAGAGTATGCGAATGGAGAGCATTACCAAGACACAGAGTATTGCACCCGTCAATCAAATTCAAGCGAAAAGTTGTGTTCACTATGGTGAAAGGCACACGTATGAGTTCTGCAAACACAATCCTGCCTCAGTGATGTATATGGGGAATGTGAGTAATCAAAGACCAGTGAATAATCCATATTCAAACACTTACAACCCTGGCTGGAGGCAACATCCGAATTTTTCATGGGGGAGGTCAAGGTAATGTGTTGAACAATCAGCCGGGACAAGCAAAAATGCAACAACCACCTGGATTTACAAATCAGAACGCACAAGGATTTAACAACCAGGGTTATCAAAAGCCCAGTCAGCCTCAACAGATTCCAGGCACTTCTTTAGAAAGTTTATTTAAAGAATACATTGTCAGAAATGATGCAATTATGCAAAGTCAGCAGGCTGCTATGCAAAGCCAACAATCAGCCTTGAGAAATTTAGAACTTCAAGTGGGCCAGCTAGCATTAGAATTGAGGAATAGGCCAGTGGGAAAGCTACCATCCGATACTGAATCTTCAAAAAGAGATGGAAAAGAGCAAGTGCAATCTATCGAATTAGTGGAAAGCCACTAAAGAAAGATCCAAAGATCAGCGCTTATCATGAAAAAAGAGCAGTTCTTAAGGAAATATCTGAAGAAGATATCTCGTTGGAACCTGATGCTGAAAGCATTGAACCAGAAAAGGAGGATTAACTCGAAGTTAATTATGAAGGCAAAACATCAGGGCTTGATAAGAACCAGCCAATGCAAGCAAAGCCTATTGTGGAAGATCTTACAGTGGAGTGGGACAAAGAGTCGAATAACCAGGAGAGGAAGCAATTGCCTGTTTTCAAACCGCCTCCACCACCGTATCTGCTAAGGCGGCAGAAGAAAAAGCAAGTTGGAGCGCATTTTAAGAAATTTTGGGAGATATTGAAGCATATTCATATTAATATCCCATTGGTTGATGCCTTGAAGCAAATGTCAAACTGCGCCAAGTTATTGAAAGATGCATTATCTGAGAAAGGCAAGTTTGAAGAATTTAAAGTTGTCTCGCTAAACCAAGGTTGTAGTGCTATTGTTAAGAGCAAGATTCATAGCAAAGAAAGTGATCCTAGAGCATTTACCATTCCAGTGACCATAGGTAGGCAACGATTGGGACGAGCGCTTTGTGATTTAGGCGCAAGTATTAATCTTATGCCTTTATCTGTATACAAAAAATTTAGTCTCGGTGAAGCACGTCCTACAACAGTTACAATCCAGCTGGCAGATCGGTCAATCACTTATCCTGAAGGGAAGATTGAGGACATCCTAGTACAAGTTGGCGAGTTCATTTTCCCAGCTGATTTTATTATATTGGACTATGAAGCCGATGAGGAGGTACCAATCATCCTAGGCAGACCTTTCCTTAAGACATGCCGTCATTGGTGGATGTATGCAAAGGGACAATAAAGAATGAATGATCAAGAAGTGAAATTCAACATTGACAATTCAATGAAGTATCCAGCTGATACGGAGCATTGTTCGTTTCTTAGCACAACTGAAGATAGTTTTAAAAAAATCACCAAGCAAACCAGAACAGAAAATCTGATGACTGAAGTAAACCCAGTAGAGGAAATGTTTGCGGAATTAGGTGAAGATGAATTGAAAGCGTGTAATGCTTTGATAAACATGAGCCAATTCGAGCCTCTCAATTTAGGAGAACGTATTAATCCGCCTATAGAGCCGTCGATTGACAACCCACCATTGCTAGACTTTAAGTCGTTGCCTCAGCATTTGAAATACGCATACCTAGGAGCAAAGAACACTCTTCCTATTATCATATCTGCTGAATTAATTCCGAAAAATGAAAATATGCTGCTAGACCTTTTGAGGCATTACAAGAAGGATATCGATTGGACACTTGTAGATATTATAGGCATAAGTCCATCGTACTGTATGCTTAAAATCAACCTTGAAGAGGGGCAATTCAAGTCTATTGAGCAACAAAGAAGGTTCAACCCTGTGATGAAAGAAGTTGTAAAGAAAGAAGTGATTAAATGGCTGGATGCTGGAATCATTTATCCTATCTGCGATAGTAATTGGGTAAGTCCTGTTCAGTGTGTACCAAAGAAGGACGGAATGACAGTGATAAAAATGATGTCAATGAGTTAATTCCGAGCAGAACTGTTACTAGGTGGAGAGTTTGTATGGATTACCGGAGACTCAACAAGGCAACCAAGAAATACCACTTCCCTTTGCCGTACATTGACCAGATGCTTAACAGGTTAGCAGGGCAAGAGTTCTACTGTTTCCTAGACAGTTATTTCGGTTACAATTAGATTACGATAGATCCTAAGGACCAAGAGAAGATGACATTTACTTGTCCATATGGTATCTTTGCATTTAGACGAATGCCTTTCGGGCTGTGTAACGCACCAGCAATATTCCAACGTTGCATGCTAGCCATCTTCTCGGACATGATAGAAGACATTGTTGAAATCTTTTTGGACAATTTTACAGTATTCGGGAAAACATTTGATTTGTGCTTGTTTAACCTTGGGAGAGTATTAAAGTGTTGTGAAGAAACAAACTTAGATCTGAATTGGGAAAAATGTCACTTCATGGTAAATGAGGGAATAGTCCTTAGGCATCGCATTTCGAAAGAAGGAATAGAGGTGGATCG
Organism: Sechiopsis laciniata; assembly: GCA_037833695.1. Classification (NCBI taxonomy): domain Eukaryota; kingdom Viridiplantae; phylum Streptophyta; class Magnoliopsida; order Cucurbitales; family Cucurbitaceae; genus Sechiopsis; species Sechiopsis laciniata. The sequence goes on along the minus strand of JBBMKA010000009.1, from coordinate 10,354,321 downwards.
TTTCAAGATTGAAGTTATTGAAGAACTGGAACCCACGTGTAATGTCAAGGGCATTAGAACCTTTTTGGGGCATGCCGGATTCTACAGGAGATTCATCAAAGATCTCAAAGCCTCTATGTGAGTTGTTAAAATTAATCGGGAATTTTACTTCAATACAGACTGTCGGAAGGCATTTAATGCCTTAAAAAATGCCCCGATCACCGCGCCAATCATCATTGCCCCAGATTGGAGCAAGCTGTTTGAACTAATGTGTGACGCCAGCGACTACGCTGTTGGAGCTGTTCTGGGCCAACGTGGTGAAAAATTGTTGCAGCCAATTTATAATGCCAGTAAGACGTTAAACGAAGCTCAGCTTAATTATACGACAACAGAAAAGGAATTGTTGGCAGTTGTGTTTGCATTGGAGAAGTTCCGATTTTATCTTATTGGATCGAATATTGTAGTATTCACAGACCATGTAATTATTCGGTACTTAATGAGCAAGTCGCATGCCAAGCCCAGGTTAATTCGATGGGTTTTCCTACTGCAAGAGTTCGACATCGAAGTGAAGGACAAAAAAGGAAGCGAGAATGTTGTAGCAGATCACTTGTCAAGGTTACAGCAAGCAAATGAAGCTGACAAAAACATTCCAATTATGGAAAGTTTCCCTGATGAGAGATTGTTGGCGATTACAGCATTGACAGCCACAGACCGACCGTGGTTTGCAGATTTTGCTAATTATCGTGCCAGTGGAATCTTACCTCCGGACTTGACAAAAGCATCATTACTGGGGAGATAAAAAGATGTATCAACAAGAAGGATGACAAGCTATTTTTCCCCCATTTGATTACTCGACTGTATATGCGGCAGGGAGTTCAGCCTTTGCTTGATGATGAGTTGCTCCCGGTCAGGTCTGTTTATGTCTCTCCTAAAGCGCGTTCAAAAGTGGTGCATTGTGAAAAGAGTGTTGGCATCGCAGCCGGCATTGAAGAAATCCTGGCCAGGCAGAAAGCTCACAAAGAAGTTTATAGCCATCTAGCCAATCAGCTTCAAGTCTTTTGGAAATATGCTCAGCTGAGAGACAGTGTGCTAAGTCAGAATGCTGAATTGAAGGGAGAGCTTCAATTGTCGGAGTTTCCAGTCGAGCTCATTCAACCTTGGATGCAGCCATCGCCAGTCCCTGAAAGCAGTCATGTTGAAGCCAAGCCGGTTGCAACTCCAGTTCCCACCTCTAGATGGAAGTCCCTGTCCTTATCTTTTTTTTACTTTGTTTGTTTTAGTTGCAAAATGACTCTGTTAGGTTTAGTTGCTTTGTGTTGGTTTTTGTTTGTTATGTCCCGCCTCCTTGTTATAGAATTTCTTTTGTTATCAATGGAAACATTCTTGATGTTCTCAGCATTGTGTTCTGTCTGCGAACATATCTCAGGTCCCTTTTGGGACACCTGATCAACTGGACCCCAATGGGACAGATAGTGTCAAGCTAGTTCACCATGAAACATCCTGGTCTGATACGCTACAAGAAAAACAATAGAAGTTGCAAGGTTAGTTCACCATGGAACATCCTGGCCAAACATGCATAATCCAACATAAAGGAAGTGTTAGGCTAGTCCCTCGAAGAACATCCTAACCCATAACTCAAGCACATCCAAATACCATCAATAGCTCAAAACTCAAATAATATACATGTAATCACACAAGTGTTCATGAATATGAATTAACAAATATCCACACACAATTATAAGCAACAAAAACACATGTTATTAACCATAGACCACGAAGGGTGGTAAATGGTCTCTTATCTTGTCGAATCCAAAGAATCTACATTTAAAGGTGCCAATCTAGCCTTGAACGGACAAATGAAATGATCCTAACAATCAAACATGATTTTAGGGCATAAACAAGTAAAAATGGGAAAACATCAAGCTCGAGATCTTGGAATTACCTAAAACTACCAACAATAGACTCGAGACGAAAAATTGAGCAAACGGGGCATATGTAAAAAATTTCACTCGCTGCAGCACGGTGGTGTGTGAGCCCTTGCACCAATGAGCGGTGGCAGAGACGGCAACACGTGGTTGTCATGCGCTGCTCGCTGAAGAACAGAAATGGGCGTGGAACATGCGTGAAGGTTGTGCTTTTCCGGTGAAGTGGGTGGAGGAGCTTTGCTGGTGCAGGTCTAGGTTGTAGGGGATAGATCCACACCAAATTTGGCATCGACGACGAGTCTGAAGACAGGTCCTCATCAGACCTGGGCACGGGCTGACGTAGCTACTAAGATTTGCAGCTTCAAAACAATATCGGGCTGCGATGTTCAAGTTTGCTCTCTAACCTAAGCAGTTTCGCCAATGGCTGCTCTCACAAGGGTGCACAGATATGGCTTGTCAAAGCGACAATGCTACAACGAAGAGATGACAGAGGGCGGTGCGAAACGCCGAAGAGCTACTGAGTAGAAGTTTGGTGGCAACGGGTTAAGACTTCGGCAGAGCTCGCGAGGGAGGGAGAAAGGGTGTGTTTGAGAAGGTGTTTAGGGGTCTTTGGCTGCAAGGATAACTCTTAGGGATTTAAGAAAGATGCTTGTATTTAAATGGGTCAAAATGAGGGTTTGAAAATAGGATTTTAACTTTTAATTAACTCTTGTATCCTTTATTTAATTAAGAAAACAACAATTAAATACTATATTAATTTTATAAATCTCTTATTTAATTAATTAATTTCATTACATTAAACCCTGTTTCAATTCATAAAAGCCAAAGACTAGATAATTTAACTAGAAACATTTGGGTTGTTATACAGGTGACGTTTAAACTCGATAACTCATCTTCTTTCTTAATTGGTACTAGTTGAGAATCATGATCTTCAATGTATAGGAAATGTTCCCGATGAAGTTACTAGATAATATTTATAGAATTTGATCGGGTATCAACCCCTGCGTGAGTGAGGAGCTATTGATGATGGTGTAGTCGTTCTTTTGTTCTCTTTTTAAAAATAATAATAAATTGTTCATTTTATGTTTATTTTAATATTTTCATCTTTTTAATTATGTTTTCCTTTTAGGATTCGATTAAATATTATTTTCTATCTTTTCATTTTATGACTAGGTAATATCTTTTCCTTTTATTATTAGGTCATCTTTTCTTTATATGATTAGATTGTATCTTTTCCTTTTATAATTAGGTCATCTCTTGTAGTCTATTTAAACTCATTGTTGGATTCATTATTAAATGAAGAATTTGAAAATTTTGAATTCCATCTTTCAACATGGTATCATAGCTTCAAATTTTTCCTTTTGATCCAGGTAAACCGTAATCTTTTTCTCTAGTCCTCATTCACTTTCTTCTCCATCATCTTCTTCCTCTTTTCTTAAAAACAAACACAAACAAAAATTCAACCAAAATTTCTCTCTTCAAAGGCGTCAATGAACAACCCGCAACTGGAAAAAATCACCTCGGTACCAATCCAAACCACCTAAAAAATCATCCTTGTACCAATCCAATCACAATTGGTCCTGTCCAGTATTCCCAATTGACACTGGCTAGTACTCCCAATTGGCCTTGACTAGTATACCTAATTAGCCCTAGCCAGTATATTCGATTGGTCTGTCTAGTATTCCTAATTGGCTCTGGCATTACTCATCCCAATTGCTCCTGGCAGCACTTATCTCAATTGGTCTTGGCATCACTCATCCAATTGGTCATAGCAGCACTCATCCCAATTGGCCCTGACAGCACTCATCCCAGTTGTCGGCGCATCATCTCAATTGGCGCATCATCATCACAATTGGTGCATCATCATCACAATGACCACTTCTGATAAATTTAACTCTAAGCTTGACTTGTATTCCATATACAATCTAGTTTGAGGGGGAGTGTTGATTTATGTTTATTTTAGTATTTTAATCTTTTTAATTATGTTTTCCTTTTAGGATTCGATTAAATATTAATTTCTGTCTTTTCCTTTTACGATCAGGCAGTATTTTTTTCTTTTATTATTAGGTCATCTTTTCCTTATATGATTAGATTGTATCTTTTCCTTTTATAATTAGGTCATCTCTTGTAGTCTATTTAAACTCATTGTTGGGTTCATTATTAAATGAAGAATTTGAACCATTTGAAAATTTCGAATTGCATCTTTCAACATATAAAAAAAAAAACAAAAAAAAAACAAATCTTGAGACTTTGAAAATATATAAGCATTGAATTGACATTCAAAACAATTTATTCATTTTTCTTTTAAGAAAAACATAGTATATAGTTTATTAATATTTTGTAAACTTATTTTCAAAAAAAATATATATGTAAACTTATTTTTCAAATAATTTTTGACATAAAAATGGTTATTTTCCTAAAAACTATTGGTAATTTCCCTAATACTTAAAATAGTTTTTTTTTTATAAATAAAAAAAAAAAAAAAAAAATCTATTCAAGAGAATGATAGCTACCTAAAACCCTAACTAGAACATAGTTAATAATTGATATGAATAAAAAAAAAAGGTCAACTATTCAAATAGCTAGATTTAAGAAATTAAAAAAAAAAAAAATTAAAAAAAATTAAAATTATTTTGACAAATGTTTAATTTTATTTTTCAAAATTAATTAATTTAATTAATTAATAATGAAAATATTATATCCTTCAATTACTTTTGATATTATTTTTTAAAATTATTTGAAACTAGATTCTCTCAAACAACTCTCCAAATCTATATCTAATTAAATTATTAAAAATCATAAGAAAAATCTTTGATCAAAATAATTAATTTTCAATTAATAATTTTTGAAACTCGAAACAAAAGATGTTGGATATTATTTGTAAAATTTAACAACTTGAATAAAGATGTGAAGGTTCTTTAATATTTTGGTACATTTGGGTACATCATAATCTTAGTACGTTCATGTAGAATAATGCTATTTGAAATAAATTTTGAATAAAAAAGATAAAATTAACACACTTGACACTTGCCGCATTTTCTACCATTGTTGTCTTGAAGTTGTGCGCGACCTTCTACCTCCATCTTTTGGAGAGAAGAAACTGAAAGTCATATTCACCTAAAACTTTCTCTTCTTTGTCCCAAAAAAAAACATACATATAGCCTCATACGATAGACGATTGTTCTTTTCCCGACGTTCTTCTTCTCGAACAGTATGTTGAACGCAGTCTCACCTGTTCCTTCTCTAACAACAAAATCCGCTATCAGCAAAAGTTGTTACACTTCGAAAAGGTCATTTTTTAAACTTTTCCTCCTCAAATAGAATCCCTACTTTGTACAGATTTCCATAGATTTTATTTTTAAAAGTAATTTGTTTTTAATGTATTAAAAAAATCTATGAGAGGAAAAAATTGATTGTAATAGAGAAACGCATGCCAACGATATTTTTAACTACTACAATTTTTTTTATGTACGTTGATGTACCTAAATGTATCTCAATCTTAGTAAAGTATGTAGCCCGTATTTATGTTATGTATATATACATATATGAATATTATAGTGTACATATGATGGATTATATAAACTTACATGTTGCTCTATATGTGACGTAAGTGAATATGTACTTTTGTGTACGATATTAATTGATTTATATATATGTTCATATTTGGCTTAAATTAAATTTGATGTGTCTGTAATATGAATTGAATGTATCTATTTCTATTGTGTATATTAAATGTCTTTTAAATTTATATATGTATTAGTAAGTATAATGCATCGATCGTGCTTTTTAATATAAACCATTATGTACTTTTTTTTAGAAAAGTAAAACAGTACCATATATTTTATAACTTATTATTTTTATCTAAAATATATTATATTTAAAATTTACATTATTTTATAATGAGATTGAGTAAAAAATTGGAATAGTTTTTAAATGGAGTTGAACGAGCCGGTGAAAATTTATGAATGATACCATCATTCCAAACTTGTGAAAAATAATTGATGACTCACATGTATTTTCTGAAGAGTAAATGAATAATTGTACTATGCTTTTTATTTTTAAGAATTTTAGAAAAAGTAAATAAATCATTCAATTCTGCAGTTAATAATCGAGGGCATTAATGAGTCCAATTGATTTTTTTATTAAACATTTAGTCAAATAATAAAGAAAAGAAATAATGGAATATTACTCTTATTTGCTTTTCATTCATTGCCTAGCTTTCATTTAATACAACATTGTTTTTCATTCATGCTTTTAAGAGACTGTTTGGTTAAGGAGAAGAGAGGAGGAGAGGATGGTTAAATTACCAATGGGTCCTTCTAGTAATTTCATCTATGGTATTTTAATTTTTTCCATGTAATTTGGATTTCATTTCAATTTGCAATCTTTATGATTTAGTTAAGTAATACAAATGCTAACAGAAGCAGTAGTTCAGTGGTATTAATGTACACCCATTAGTATTACAAATAATTTATTTTCAATTTAAGACAATTAATAGTAGGGTTTCAAATTTGTAATCTATTGTACATTATGCCATTGAAATTATGTTCATTTTGGCTTCTTAAACTTTTATTTTTTTTTATAATTCTTAAACATTGTTAGAAGAGTGTTTTTATTACTATATTGTTAGAAGACATCAACTTGATGACATTTCAACTATGTACCTACCAAGATTGCACCATTTTCAACTATAATGACCAAAGGGTAGAAAATGTTGTTACTCATGGTGTCCCACCAATGACTCTAACAAAAGCACATTGATTGTGTTTGGTTATAAGATAGACACGTGGATGATGAAAAAGTTTTGTTGGAGAATTCACAAAACGTATTTCAATCGCTAATAAAAGTGTAGCTCAACGACATCAAATATATATCAAACGACTAAGAGGTCAAGAGTTTGAATTTCTTCGTCCCAAATTATTGTAATCTAAAAAAGAGTATTTCAATTTTTATTTTTATTTTAAACAAAATGAAAGACAGAATGATATATCAAATTCATAATTATTAAGTCATACATCTTAACTAGAATAATACTTCAATGGATATAAATGTATGTCAAAAATTTATGATTATAATTCAAATTTGCTGGCTAAACTCAAGAGAAAAAAAAATACATGTTTAAAATTTAGTCCTACTAAATTTTACGTTGTCAATATGTGTGTTTTAATGAAAATTTAAATGTGAATTATCAAAAAATATTAGATATTTCCTCACATTTATTTTTTAAGAAATTGTTATAAGTTTCTTTAAAAAAAACATACAAACAAAATATATGTGTATTTCATTTATTGTCTTTTTCTTTAGTTTGATGTATGGTAGATGACACATTTTACCTCTTGTATTACATTTATAGTACAATTTCTAAAATAATTAATCTATAGCACATAATTTTCTATCACTGATAGAATTCAACCCGTTATAGAATGAGTGGTGATAGAACTCAACCAGCGATAGAACTCTATCATTGATTGAATTCTACGAGTGATCACTACTACAATCATAAGAATAGATGACGGACTAAAAAGATTGTAAAACAATACGGATGAAAAGATAGCGGGCTGAGTTTTTTTTAAAAAGCCGGACTTTTGGTGGCAGGCATTACCTACCACCAAAGATGAGCATCGTTAATTGTTAACGTGGCGGGAAAATATGTCCTCCATCAATTACTTTTGGTGGCGGGCAATGCCCGCCATCTTATGTACCTGCCATCTTTTGTTAATGTGCGCGGGCACCTTGCTCGAAAAATGGTTTTTAAAACCAAAATTTCCCCGCTTCTCTTTCTCCTCTTTCGACATAAATCCTCTTCTTTTTTTTCTTCTTCTCCTTTCTTCGACAAACCCACTTTGCAAAATAGGCATTGTCCGCAACGTGGCTTGTGAGTAATCTTTCGTTTCATCTTTATCCATACGTTTTTTTTTTTTTTGTAGTTGTAGAGCATTCATCATTATTGTAGTGTGGATTGTGTATTGTGATTTGTTTTCAATTTCATTTTCTTTCTTCTAAAAATCGTATCATGGGAAGGAAATTGAAGTTCGAGAACTTGGATTTTATTTTCATCTGTTGTAGGGGAGATTGTTTTGGTCTTAGAAGAGTTTCTTGATGAAGATGAAGTAATTCAGGAGTGTAAAGAACTTAATGGTCAACTTATTGACTTGTAAAATTCCTTTTCTTTATTTATCGTAGTCGTCCATACTTGGCATATCTTATGTGCTATTTTTCTGGTGTTTTTCCTTTAATTTTTGAATATTTGAACTCTGGGGTTCTATGTTTTCTCTTGATCTTTGGTGAGTTTTTGTTCTTTTTTGTGTTGTTGTTGATTTTATTACTGTTTTGTGTTGATTTAAGTTTTTGGTTTAGTTGTTCTGGGTTCTTTTTTAAGTCTTTGAATGATTATTTAATTTAGGGTATTTGTTAGTGTTTTGAAGATTGGATTGAATTTGAGAGATGAAGGTGTCGATTTCTCCTAAAAATACTGAAGAAGTGGTGGTAGAAAGTATGAAACTGCACAAATCTTTGCCAGTCTGCCTGGAATTGATGAGGTTGAAGGAGTAAGAATTTTGATTAACAAATTGTAATTGGAATAAAATAGTATTGGTGGCAGACATTAAGTGCCCGCCATAGTAAAATATTGGTGGCGGGCATTAAGCGCCTGCCATAATAAAGTACCTGCCACCTTTTGTGTCTGCCATCAACTGTCTACAAAGTCATCATTATTGATGGCGGGGTCCTGTCCGCCATGATTTTTAATTAATTAGGGGTCTCGCCCGCCATCAATACCCAATATTCTACTAGTGGATAGAATTCAATTTAAATTTTTTACTATAAATGAATTACTTTTAATTTTGTATTATAAATATAAATATTTTACCATTTTTTATCATACATGCAAAATCCCATAAAATTGTTTTCAACATTTTAATAGTAGATATATATCAGTTATGGATAAATTATGTTTCATTTATTTATTTAATATATTTCTTTTTAGTATGTAGAAAAGTAAAAAAGTGCTTACTAATTTTAGTTGAGCTCGCTAATGCTCCTTTTCCGTACCTAACTCAATTAATAATTTAAATATTTGTTAACTAACCATACAATCTTCCAACTTTTTATTAACAAATTCTATCATCCATGTTTTCGAATTTTTCTTATTATTATAATTACCTTTTTTGTGGCTAAATTCTTTTTCTTCTTCTTCTTTTTTCTTTTTTTTTTTTTTTTCCTTTTTGACGCATTTAGAGGCTAAATTCTAACTAACAAAAAACAGCTCATTTATAAACATTTTAAGAATAAATTATAAGTTTGATTGTAAAAAAATTAAAATTTAGTCATTATTTTAATAACTAAAAGTATTTCATATAATTTAATAAAAGTTATAAAATAGTTTTTGTCATTCATAATCATTGACAAATTAAATTAAATCTATAGAAGTTAATGATTCATGTATTAATAATAATATTGTGAATCAAGTAATTATTGGACAAAAAAATACATCATCTTTTTTAATCCGTTTTCAAAAAATAAAGTGACTTTTTATCTACTCATAAATCATCAAAATTAAATTCTAATTTACTTAATTCATCAACAATTATAAATAATATAAATTAATTTGTAGGTCTTAGGAATTAAATTTTAACTTAATTATAAATTAATTTATAGGTCTTAGGAATTAAATTTTAACTCTATTTAAGTTAAAGTGACTCAATTCTATTTTTCTTAAATTATATGAACCAAATTAATATAGAAACCAAATTTATAATCTATCCTAATTTTTTGGCAGTTAAGTTATATACTAATGTTCTCTAAAATGTTGTATTTAAATTTAATTTATTTCTTCTTAAATGCTAGAAAACACATTAAAACATTTATCTAAACTAAATAGTTCTAATTGTTGACCATATCTTGTAATAAGTAAACAAAATTCTGTTTCAAAAAAAAAAATTAATAATAATAAGTAAACAAAATTCACTTTTTTTCTAATCCTCTTGACAAGTACAATGTTGTAAATAGTGGATTTAAATTTAAATTCAAATTGTTCTGCTTTTCTTTTTCCCTTCTAATGACTTTATTCGATTGTGAACACCTTTTTCCCCCAAATTTACCGCTCTTTTTGTTTGAATTTGTAAAAGTAAATTCTAGAAGTTGTTCATGAATTATAAAGCTAACTCTCTCACATTTATCCATCGTTAAAATATAATTTTAATCTATAAAATTGAATGCGATTTTTATATGTTCTTTCAATTCACAAAATTAACTCTTTTAGTTATTGGTATTTTAAATTTAAATTTATTAATTTTTTTAAATTACAATTGGGAAGAAAAAAAAAAATTCAAAATCATTAAATTTTGGAAGGTCATGCAGAAACATTAAACTTCTTTCTTGTTGGCTAAATTTTTAATTGGTTTCTGGTTAGTGATCGAGTATAAATTGCAAACAAAAAATCAACTCATTTAAAATATATATGAACAAAGTCAAGGCAACATACTTCAATTGTCATATCATCATTTAATTATATCAATTAATTAATGGGCAACTTTAGAATGTGTAAAATAAATTTAATTTTAGGGACAAATATTAAATTCAAACTGGATTTTTTTTTTTTTTTTTTTTTTTAATTCAACAATATCTTTGTTGATGTGTATTTGATTACTTCTTCAAAGATTGATTTTTTTTTTTTTTTTTTAATTATTGTAATAATTTTGCAACAATGTGGCTAATTTGTTAACCAAGTAAGAAACTTCTCTTGTTATTGTTGGATGACCTCTACCCCTTATGTTAAGGATAAACGTCTCTTTGAGGGCTAATTTAGTTATTCAAATTTAGTTATTATTTAATGGTTTCTTTTATAAATGAAAAATATTAAATTCGAACTTCGAATTCCAAACATGTCACTTTTAAAAAAATTAAATGCTAATAGAAGATGAAGTCAAATATTAATACTAAAAACATTAATTTTGAAAATTCAAACTAAGTTTGAAATTTCCATGAGTATTATTTCTCTTTATTCAGTAAGCATGAAACGGGAAACTTTTAGGTAAAATCACATCAAAATTTTTATTTTACTAATTATATTTATCCAGTGAAGTCCATCCTATTACTATAGTTTAAAATTGAACAATAAACTTTATATCAACTAAGAGTTATTTTATATAATAATAAATAATATTGACCAGAAAATAAAATTGTACAAATTGAAAAGAAAAATAATAAATAATATTAACATAAAATAGATTTAATTATTATTAGTTTTTAGTTTAACAATATTAAGAGGGGAGAGATTTGAATTCACAATGTTCTCATAGTTATTGGATTATAAATATATATATATACGTCCTGTATGATAACTTGTTAAATGAATCGGTAATATAATAAGAAACCATGACATAAAATATATGTTTATGATTAAAAAAAATGAATCATAAATTTATATCTCCTATCACAATTATTGTTGAAATGAAAAAAAAAAAAAGGTATTATATTTTTTAGGCTTTGGGTCATATTATAAGGTTAAAAATATTCATTTTGATCATTATACTTTTATGTTTGTTATATTTAAGTAATGTCTAATTTCAAATCTCAATTTTTTTTTTTTTTTTTTGAAATATGTGAGTGTCTAAATTTTTTATGATATACTTCTTGTTGAATTTTACTAAAAAAATTTGCTTTATAAATTTTAAAAATATATGTATATTATGAAATCCATTTAATGGTCAAGATATCTCAAATAACTAAAAAATTAAGAGTTATTAATGATTAACTTATAATTTGAATTGACTTATAAAATTAGATGAATTATCTATAAAAATAATAATTGATATACACATACATTAGCAAAGTGATATGCACATAAATTAGCATAGAGACTCATGAATATGCAAATAAGATATTAATGTTTAGTTTTGTTAAAAGTATAATAATATAAATAGCCACGAAGATAATCATTTCCTCCAATTGTAGCCATTATTTTGATAGTTACATTTTTCACGAAAAGTATAAAATTCCAAAACTTTGCTAAATTTGAATATTAAATATCATTCCATTATTTTCTTCCTAAGAACTTTAATTGCTACATAAAAAGCTATTAATAAAATCTTGAATAATTCAAATAGATGATTATGCCATTTTTAAATTTTGTTTTTTCTGTTGATCCTATGATTTTCAAATAAGATCCGGAAAATATAAATGACTCTCCATTGTTAGAAATTACGAAAATAATGATTGATAACAAAATTATTTTTTATGTTGCACGTGTTTGTCAATCAATCTATTTCTTCTTAATGTCACGAATAAAAACCGATTCTTTCTTCACTTTGTGTTTGTCCGGTTCGTACCTTGTGGTTTACACCTTTTTAGTTTCTATTTCTTTCTTTTTTACCCTTTAGATTTAATTCATCGATTTTACACTCGGGGAGGTTTGTTTAAAGAGAATTTAGATCGAAGATTTCCTAACTCTTCTTTGAAGAATTATATTCAAACAATTTTTTTGAATTATTTAAAATAATCCTTCATTTTTATTATTAAAGAACTTTTCATTTTTAAACCATTCATTTCTAAAAATTTATTTATAACTATTAAATATAACTTTTTATTTCTAAGCCACTCATTTCTAATCATTTGTATTTAATTAATCAAAATAATTCATTTTTAACCACTTATTTTTAATCATTCATTTTTTAATTGCTCAAAATAACTATTCATTTTAAATCTACATCCAAACAAGATTTTCACTCTAATTCATCTACAAAAAAAACCACATCCAAACAAATTTGTTACTACAACTCTCAATTTTTAACTCATCAAACTAATTCATCATCAAAACCTCATCCAAATATCTTCTAATAGTCCGGACAATGGATTGCTTTTTTTATGCAACAAAATTTCATTAATCAATCAAACAAAACATGAAAAAAAAAAAATGATTTGGACTTGATCCATAGTTCAATGGCGACCAAACAAAGAGAAACCAAAAAACAAAATAATAATCTATTATAGAGAGAAACTTTCGTACAATGATATTAGCGTACAAAAAAATAACAAAACTTCAAATAAAATAGATATGATTACCATATTCCACACTATCAAAGTTGAATATTAAAAAACTATGTAGGATAAACCAACATACATAAATTCCACTAAAAAATATAATTCCCACTAAAATGATTGGAAAGAATATCGAGCCTATATATAGACTTGACCTCTCCAACAAGAAAAACCTATAAAATCATTTACATTCAAGATTATCATTAATCCACTAACTCCTTTTTTAACTATGCTAACAAACATAAACCAATTGTACTCAAAGACCCAACCAACAAATAAAACTAAAAACTATGAAGCTAAAAATAAAAAACACATAAATGGATATCACAAAGCTCTCTCTATCGTAAAGAGAGAAGATCTCTCACGCAATACCTAACCCCCAAGCGACCCATCCGAAGGGCTCTATTCTCCTACCTTCATAAAAATTGGAACAGATTCAATTAACCCTTTTATCTCTTTCTTGGATTCAAAAGGTCTCAAATTTCTTAGCCCAATTTTGTGGAATGGCCCATTTAAGTTAGACTCAACCTTTATAATTTTTGATGGACTAACTTCAAAACTCATGTCATTTAATAGTCCGGTTGGTTCATCTTTTCATTAAATGAACACACCAGCTCTTATTTTTGAAACTCATGTTTTAAAATCTTTACCTAAATTTCCTAACAAAGTACCTTTAATAGTGAAGCTTGGTTATATATAAGTTGATTAAGTAAACGAACATCGAGTAATCCAAAAATAGTCATTTTTTTGTAGTAAAATAATCCTTTTTTTAAGAGTTTGTACCAAAATGAAATGCACAATTTCCATCAACTCTTGTAGGAGGCATTTGTTATGCGATTTTCAACGAGCTATTACAAATGAGTTATTATAATCACTCATTTTTAACCACTCAAAATAATTATTCATTTTAAATCAATCAAATCAATTCCTCATTTTTAAACTACTCAACATACAACTTCTCTTCCAAAATCTTCATCAAAACGAGTTTTTCCATGTAACTCCTCCAAAATCTTCATCCAAACGAACTATTGTCTATAATTCCTCAACAAAAAAATCCATCCAAACAAATTATTGCACAAATCTCAATTTTTAATCACTCAAAATTACTCTTCATTCTAACAACTTATTCTAATCCCCCATATAAATCCTCATCCAAACAGCCCCGTATACTTCTGTAACCTTATACATCAGAGAGACTTCCCACTAATTATTTTATTATTATTATTTTTATAATTTCTGTCTTTCCATTCCAGAGATAAAAGGAGGCTGGTGAAAGGCTGTGGTGATGGGGTCCTAAAACATTTAATAGTTTAAATTATTAATGTGAATATGAACACAATAATATTGTAGTCTCACTTGAAATCCTGAGTAAAATAGATGATATACCACTAAGTAACCTACTTAACAACTCTAATTAGACAGTGAATAAATCATTTCCACAAACAGGTATGACCAACCCCAGGTTCAAAGGTGAAACAAAGAAACAAAAAAATACTCTACTTAAATGGGTGCTGCACATGTTGTTCTAAAATGCCCTGTCTGGTTGCACCGGCTACAATGAACAACGCGTTTGACGCGCCCACGGTCTTCTGCTCGAACTCTCCTTTTCCTTGGTCGCCCTGGGGGCCTCAGTGATTTCGGGGGGTTTATAATGAGCCCCAAAGCTTGGTTTGGGTTCTGATCGCTTTCGAAAAACTCCTTCCATGAGGATTTGTCAGGGATTGGATGAATGGTCTTTGAGTAAGTCTTCCTGTAGCTTGCAACTGTGAAATAACTTTCTGCAAATCGAGGGACGTGCTGCTTGCAGAATAGAAGAGCAGCCACAGCATGAGCACACGGCAGACCGTACAGCTGCCAGCCCCGACAAAGGCAGCATCGGTTACGAATGTCCACGATGTTTGTTCCTTCATGCGATATGACTTCGAACTCAGCTTCATTTGCTCGAAGCACTTGGTAGGTACGTGCATGCTCGAGAGCCTCGGCAACATGCCTCTCTGCAGTAGGGACAAGTGTTGATGTCCACTGCATGCTGGTCTCGCGCCTTTCATTAAACCAAGTCATTAGCTGCCTCCGAATGCACTCCATCATTTGAATTATAGGAAGCCCGGAGGCTTCTGAAATCCAACTGTTCAAAGATTCAATAATGTTTGCAGTCAAATGTCCGAATCTCGCACCCTCGAAGTAAGCCGTAGCCCATAGGCGTGGGGGAATTCGTCGAATCCAATATCCAGCATCTTGTGATATCTCTTCAATTTCCAATACTTTTGCTTCAAATTCAATCACTGTGAGAGCATATGCAGCATCCCAAAGAAGTTTGCCAAGCATTGGATTATTGAACTCTTTACGGAAGCTTTCACTCAAATGCCGCATACAGAACCCATGGAAAGCAGTAGGAAAATTCGCTTCTACTCCATCCACAATGCATTTTAGCCTGTCGGATAAGATTGTAAGTTTCGGCATGTTTTCGGTATTTATCTCAAGCAGGGTATGAAGCTCAGAGATAAACCACATCCAATTTTCATCACTCTCCTCATCAACAACACCAAAGGCCAGAGGGAACAGGGCCCCATCGCCATCAAAACCAGTGGCAAGAAGTAAAGTACCCAGATATTTGCTTTTCAAATATGTTCTATCAAGCCCAAGCAAAGGCCGGCAAGCTTTTAAGAAGCCGTAAATTGATGCCTCGAAGGATATGAAGAGACGTTGGAAGCAGTTGTCGGTTGTATTTCCATAAACTGATGCAATACTTCCCGGGTTTGTTCTTTTAACCTGTTCACAATACTGCGGAAGCAGGCGATATCCTTCTTCAAATGAACCACGCATAGCAGCCATGATACGCTCCTTGCCCCTCCAAGCTTGCTTGTATGATAAGGTAATGCCATGAACACGATGAATCTCCTCAAGTATTTCCTTTGGCTTATAATTAGGATTCTCTCGTAGCCGTTGCTCCATGGAGCTTGCAACCCACTGAACAGAGGCTTGCTGGTGCCCAAGATGATCAATCCCACCACATGTATGAGTGTCATGAATTGTCCTGATAGTGAAGGTTGGAACACCTGGAAGCTTTGCAGCATGAATACGCCACGGGCATCCGTCGGCAGAACATTTGGCCGTAAAGCGAGTTTTATCGGATTTGACGGTTTGCACTTCAAAGTGCAAGGCAATAGCAGTGTCCCTGAGTGCCCTCCTACAACTCTTAACATCAGGGAACTCTTGTCCCACCGACATCTCATAGCTAGGAGCTGCGACAATTGTTCGAGCCTGAAGAGCAGGAGTTGAAACCATCATTTGAGACTGTTGGCCTGTCAAGTCATCAATAGTCTGAATTGCCAGTTCATCATTATGATCCACAACAAGTTGAAGGTTCTCATCAATGTCTTGGTTTTCTGAAACAGCTAATTGGTTGTTATCAGACAAAACTAATTCGTGACCCTGTACAGGGAGAGACAACTGATGGCCAATTTGGTCAGGCTTCCTATCCATACCTAGATCACTTTCATGCGCATAATTATGATTGTCGTCTCCGCCTTGGTCATGACTTTGCCCTAAACCCAATTCATGGTCGTGGGCATGTCCCAAACCCTCGTGATCATGGGTATGTACCAATCCATCAGTATGATCATGTGCATGTCCTAAACCCAAATCGTGGTCATGGTTTGGCCCCAAACCTAGATGATGCTCATGTGATTGTCCTAGGTCCAAACTGTGACCCTGACCAAGACCCATGTTATGATTGTGGCCTAACATCAGCTGTTGGTTCTGCCCCAGAGCTAAATTGTGGTTTTGTCCCAGTATCAGATCATGGTTTGCCATTGAAAAAGAAAATCAAAATCACTTGAGCAAAAGAGATGTTCAACAGCCCACAAACCCAGCTACAAGTTTAATGGCCAGAATACATCTGAACTGTATCCACCTGCAAAGAAGAATAACATCTATTGTTCACAATATGTATCAACTACTAAATAACCTGTCTCAATATAAGCAACAACATAAAAAATAAAAAAATAATAAAAAAAATCTCATCAGATATCAGCCTCTTCAAAATTTGACAGCCTGGGTCATTTTGTGACGTAAAGAGATGGTAACAAATTGGAAACTATTAGTAACTGAACTCAAATAGGCCTTCCAAGAATAAATGTGCTTCCAAATAATTAATATCAAGAACTTAACATCACCCATATGCAAAAATGAGCATTAGATAAGAAATCTTGACTACCTTTCAAAGGTCCTAGACTCCTAGGTCAAATCTTCCCACCCCATATGTATTGATATTCTAAGAGATAAATAACAACTAAACATCACGGATCTGTAATAGAAAAGGCTAAAGCATAAAAAACAAAAGGAAAACAAATCAAAGATCCATCATTAAAATGTATAAACTTACATATACAACTCAAATAGTAAAACAGTAGTTGTCTAAACATCTCCCTATAAAATCACTAAAGAAGATGCTACATTCTTGGCATCCTGAAGTTTAAGCATGATTACCAAAAAACAGTCGTTCAACATGAAAACAAAGATAACACATACATACATAATAGCAATTTGAAGTTTCATAACTTTCTCTTCTCTCTAATTAGACTCGATACAAAAATCTATAGCCAGCCTCTTAAACGAATCACAACAATGCCAGTTACTCTTAGTTCTAAACATTTTCTCAACTGCTCAGACAACCCCATCAAATTAGAACATCCAAAATACATGAACTGAAAAATCTACAGTGGCAAATCATTTGAGAGAGAGAGAGAGAGGGAATCACCCAAAACAAACCCAGAAAGCAACTTTCATACATGAATCATGTCAATTACCAACAAAACAGAAATCTAAAAACATAAATAAAACATACAATCATAACTTTCTCTACTCTCTATTTACATTCAAAGAAAACACTAACAATCATCCAATCAAACAAATCTCAACACTGCGAGACCCGGTTACTCCTAGCTTCAGTCATATCCCAAACAGCCATCAAAATAGCAGCCAAAACTACTCAAACTCATAAAATTCTCGATGTACCACAATCGAAAAGAGAGAGAATTTTATACAATACCCATCATTCATCTCAAACAAACCAGAACACTGCAAGTCACTCCAAAGCATGAAACACGACCCCAACAGCTAAAACAGGCATCAAAACAGCAGAAAAAAGAATTGAACTGAAAAGCAAACGAGATACGATGAGAGAGAGAGAGAGAGAGAAAGAGAACAACCTGAAACAAACCCAGAGCGCGGATTCGAAACTTCATCAACGCACATTAAAGAACCCAGATAAGAAGAGGGCAGAAACAGGAAAACGGAGAAGTGGGTGTTGGCGTAAAGAAGAGAATAGAGAAATCCCAGAAGGCAGAAATCGGATTAGGGTTGGGGGAATCGGAGAAGGGAATTGAAAAGGGGTTTTGGCGGGTAATTCGGTTGAAGAAAATCGGAGGAAGGGCAAAGAAGGGATGAGGAAGAGGAAGAAGGGCGAGGAAGATTGGGAATTACGAAGGGCAGAACGCAATTGAAATTCAGACGCAGCGGCTTCAACACAAAAGAGGGTATTTACGTCAAACACATTAGGGTTCTTCCTTTTCTATTTGTTGCAATTACTGTTATGACCTTCTCTCTCTCTCTCTCAGTCCTTTACTTTACCACTTTTTTCCCCATTTTTCTTATGCTGTTTTTTTCAATAAAAAATAATTCTTCACTTATATTATGTTTTTTGGATTTAAATTTTCAACGTTTGGATTATGTTTAATGGTAGATTTGGAATTGCCTAATAATATAATCTTTTTTTAATGGATAATCTGTTTTATTTTATTTTAATAATATGTCAAGTAGAGATTGAAACATTTTATAAAAATAGTATGTTTGATAATCAATTTTTATTTTTATTTTTAAAAATTTAAAACTATTAAAGAAATTCTAAAAATTAAAAAAAATAGCTTTAAAAAATAGTTTTTGTCTTTTTTTTCCTGAAGAAATGCTAGAAAAGTAATAAAAATTCACTACAAATATTAAATCAATAATATTTTAAAATTATTCTATTTTATTTTATTTAATAATAATAATAATAAATTTTGATGTTTTAAAAAATTAAAAATGGTTGTCGAATGTATTTTTAGTTTTTAGTTTTTAAAAAATAAAAAACAAAAAATAGTTATAAAAAAAGTATGACTTTTTTTAAATAAAAAATAAAAAACAAATCAAATGGGACCTTAGTTTTATTATTATTATTTTTTTGAAATCATGGGGCCTTAGTTATTATTATTATCATTATTGTTGTTGTTATTATTATTATACATAATGTGTGTATATATGTGTATATAACAAGTTGAGCTATAATCAATTTAGTTCTAATAACATCTCTTAACTTTATGTGATGTTAGTTTGAACTTAATAAAAGGGATTGCACAAATAAAAACATAGTTCAACATACATTAAAAAAAATGTTAGTTAATTTGTATTTATATAGTAATGATCGTCTTTTAAATAGTTTTGGATTTAGTTTTTTTTTAGTTCAATAACAATCAAGGGTGAGTAAATAGTTTTGGATTTAGTTTTTTTTTAGTTCAATAACAATCAAGGGTGAGGGATTTAAATTTAAAGTTAATTTTAGTGTACATCCATTTATGAACGTTAAAATATATCCTTATTTACCACTTTCAATTTGATCCTTAGTATAGTAATGTTCTCAAATTTACCAATAATGTATTAAAAGTTCTCAATCACTAAGTATTCTATGAAATGCTGTCAAAAAACAAAAAAAAAGTACTCTATCAAACCAATCTATTAAATTATGTTAATAAAATAATTATGTGTCATTGATTTTTTTTCTTAAAAAAATCCACTTTTATAAGCCTAAAAAAACCATAAACCAAGAACAAGGCTAAACATTCAAGCGAATCTAAGCTTTTGCTTAATGGTTAACATGGAATTTTGATCCACCAAATAAAAAAACTTCATATCCATCCTAGTTGGCTAGCCCATTCCTCTAAATTTTTGCGATAGTTTTTGGAGGTTAATTAGGTGTCCATATCGTTACAGAAGCATAGAACCCCTCCAAAGAAAAGGGAAAAGAAATCACTCTGAAGCTACCTTTTTTACCACGAAGCAACCACATTCTTAGAACTCATTGAACCTTTGTCAACAAGTTCACATCTAATTCCTAGTAACACCAACCCGCCTTAACTATAATAAACCAACCACCAATCAACAGAAAAGAAAAACTACAAAAGCTATTAAACGAAGAAGAAACTTAGCCAACAACAACCTAACTAAAGCGAATGCAAGAAAAATGGAGTCATACAAAGGGTATGGGAGTGGTCGAAAAAAGACCAGAATGCCCCAAATCAACCAGATAGAAGGACAAAAAATTTGGTTAGCTGTTCGACTCGAATCACCTAAATTGTTGATACAAACCAAAAGCCAAACAAGTTTGAGCTAAATAATGGTTCGGACCCAAACTTTGCCCCGCAATCAAACTAACCTATTTAAAAAGATTTATTTATTAATTTTAAATCTGAGTTCTTTGTTATATTTTAAAAATTAAAATCTCATAACTAAAAGTGTTTAGAAATTTTCATGTACCAACAACATATTAAAAAATAAAAATTTAGATGTGAATTTGAATTTGAATTTTTTAGACGAATTAAGAAATATTTATTTTAAAATTGAGGTAAACGTTTGAAATCTAAAAATTCATGTAGAAAAAAAAAAAAAAAAATTAAAGATGAAAAAACCAAAACTAAAATTGCATAACTAAAATCATATATTATGTTTTTATCTTTTAATTATCTTCATAAGTGTTGAAAATAAGGCAAATCTTAATTCTTTTCTCACAAATATATCTTTGATATATTTTTTAAAATTAACATTAAATTTGATTTTTATCAATATGCTAAAGACAAAGATTTGTGCACAAATGATGTGCAAGTTTGTAAAGAGAAAGTAAAGGGAGTACACCATAATTTACATAGTGATTAAGCTAATTGGGCATACATTTCTGGTTGAGAGCAACTTTATTTAATATTTAATGAAAGATATAATGCAACTTAATTTTAGAATTTTAGATATTTATTAAAAAAATATATATATAGTTAGTTGGTGATTTAATAAATCAAATAATACTTTTCAAAAAAAAAAAAAATCAAATAATAACACATGTTAGATAATTGTGATTTTAATTTTTTATATACAATAAGATATTTTGATTTAAAATTTGATTCTAAAATTTTAGATATTCATTAATATATATATATATAAGTGTTTTCAATTCAAAAATTATGGATAGAAAAAGTTGAACTCATGACAAAAATAAAAATAAGAGTCAACTCGAGTGAATTATTTGTTCTTTAATTAGGGTTAGTGGAGTTACATGTTTAAACAACCATTTATTTGGTTTTTTTAATTATATAATAGGTTCATTAGTAAAATCAAACTATTTCAAAAAAGAAAATTAATAAAATCAAACAAAGGCATATTTTAGGGATAATTAAATTTTGTCTCTCTTGATTTTCGAAATAGACACGAAATTAAATGCTAAATAATTTTAGTCATTATCTAAATAAATTTAGCTATTTACAACTGGTACCTTAATTTTATTGGTACAAGACATCATTGGCGAAAAAATGTAAAGTTATTATCTAGTGATAGTTATTTAAAGAATTTTAAACAGAAAAACTTATAAATTTAGTCAAATTTAAAAATTAATTACAAATATAGTCAGTTTAAAAAAATAGCAACTTTCAAATAATACTATATTAGTTAGTTTTTTTTTTTTTTTTTTGAGAATCTATATTAATTAATATTTATAATATCATATAAAACATATTAATAATCATGGATGCAAGTATTTTAAAATTTAATCGAATTGGTCAGTGGCACAATAATTTTATTATTTGGTTATAAACTAGTTCAACACCAGCGTCACAGGTTCGATGAGAGAATCGGTATTTGTTCCCCCTCTCACGATATTTATTAAAAAAAAGTATTTTAAAATTTATTCTCAAACAAAAAAAGTATTTTAAATAGCCCAATTCAATATTTGATTTGATAGGCCCATATTCCATGGAATATGGATCTTTCTATATTTTATTGGGCCAAGCCCATATGGTAAGATTGACCTTTTAGAACCCTCCAACTTTATAATAGAACCAATAATTCCAAATAGAATAGGTGATAAGTCTAAATTAATTACATTTATTGTTCTTAATTTCCCTATATTATAATTCAACATTGAGTTAAAAATTGAGAAATGTATTTGAGTTGATTTAGGTGGTCAACTACGAAATAATGAAATATGCCTAAAATTAACATTTTAGTTTGAATTTATAAATTGTAAATAAAATCAAAAGAATTGGAAAATGAAAATGAAAAAAATAATAATAAAAACATAATAAGAATCAATAACATAGGTTGTTGATTTAAAAAAAAGGTAAAAATATATTTACACTTCTATCTATTTTTAACATTTTTAATTTAATTATGGACTGTGACAGTTAAATGGCAAGAGAAAGTGGGAGAATTGAGAATTTTTCTTCTGATTATTTGCAAGCACTGAAGGAATTTATAAGGGAAAAGAAAAAAAAAAGATTTAGGGGAGAGAACAGACAGAGGGGATTGTACAGAGGAGGAGGAGGAAAGGCAGATCACAGAAGCTGAGAGAGGGAGTGAAGAACGGATGAGATATTTTTTTCCTCTCAAGTGCTACAGTGACAAATCCATCAACAAATTCGGTTTTATTTTCAATTCCTTTCTATTTTCTATGATTCATCCTATGAACAATTTTTATTGCCTTTTCATTATGTGTAGTTAAATTTCAATTTCTGATTCAAGAATGTTTTAATTTTTTCGGTCATTTCTTTTTAAGGTTTTGGACCAAATAGAATTTATTTCAATTCAAGAATTAATTATTTTTTTGTTCTTATTCTATGAATGATTGTTGGTAAATTAAATTGACGACTTAGTTTATTAGCAATTCATTCGTGCTATACATGATTATGTGATATTTGTAATATCTCAAATAACTGTAAATTGTAGCCAGAGATTGGCTTATGTGTGTGTAATCATGGCTGTTCCAAATTACACAGCTTGCATAATAGATCTTAAGGAAACAATTAAACAAAATTAATTTATTTTGTAGCTATCTCGATTAGTTAAATTTTGGTTTAGTCATTCTCATTGTTTTTAATGCTATTGTTTAAAAGGTATGGAACCCTATCGTACCCAATCAATTAAACAGTAAGTTTTAAGTTTGATGTTGGGTTAAAGTCAATAAACTAGGAGAATAATTACTTATTTTGGCTTTTCCAAATAGGTAGACTAATTTCTTGAATTTGATAAATTTATTTATCTTTTATAGCCTATGATTGAAATTGCAGTAGGATTAAATCAAACCTTGAATTAGATTTTATTTCATATAGTTGTGTTTAGTTTATTTTCATTTATTTATTAGGTCAATACTATAAAACCTCCCTTTTTTATTTATCTATTAACATTGAGAAATTAATTCTTAGTTCCCTTGGATTCGACCTGGTTCTACTAATTCTACAAATTAGATTTAGAAGAGGAGTTGAACTTGATATTTGAGATGAGTTTGTGAAAATGGTTCGATCTCTATGACTTGATCCTCTGATTCGTTCTCTCTGAATGAATGTTCTTGATTTGAAGAACAAAATGTGTGTTCTTCGTATTCAACTTCTCGTTTATGGAATTATTTGCCTTTCGAAGTAATTTTTGCGTTCGAAACGACGTTTGATCTTCAGAACCGTGGAGAGACCTCAACTTTTGTGAATTCCCTCTCAAGTTCCAAGAATTTTCCACCTCCCCTCAAAATGAAGGGAACTCCCCTATTTATAGAGTTCTCATGAATCATGGACTTGGGCCCTAATGGGCCTTTAGGCTTGGCCTTTTGGTCTTAGATTTTATGGTTTGGTTCACTTGGTCTGGTTTTATTTTGACTCAAATTTAAAATAAACCAATTTTGATTCAATTTAATTTCGCTATTAAATTTGAGATAATGACGTGGCAGCTTGTGATTGGCCGAGATTTCTCAGTCAACAAATGCCCCTTTTCGAGGTTTATGCACAAACATGTGTGGATGAATCTCAAAAACTATAATATCGAGTCAAAGCACGAGCTTGTTTATTCTTGCTTCAGACTTCAACTCTATAAAGCGTCAAATTAACCGAAACATATGAATTTAGGTCATAGTTTTGATTATTTTTCTTGGCATATTTTCTCCATGTCAATCAATCACATTCTGGAACTTGGTGAAAATTATGATTTTTTGTATTTGGAGTGAAGAGATTGAAATTTAGTAGAATTTATGCTCCACTTAATTCTAAATTGACTTTTTGACAATGTCAAAATTTCAACCTAATTTCGCATTTGAACGGGCAAAATTTAAATCATGCCTATATTTGATATAAAATTAAAATTCTATAATTTGGATAGAATTAATTTTATCAAGTTTGAATTGAGGTAAAATTTGGGTTACACTCAATTATTTTTTGCCAAGCCCTACTTAATTTTGGAGTAATATTTAAGCTTGAATCTTGAATCCAACTTAAAATGATCACAATTGTGTTTATTTATTTAACTTGCATTGGAGAAAACTTGATTGCCCCCAAGTATTTGGCTAAACAAGGAAAAAAGAATTTCACTTGTGTTTCAATTATTAGATTGTACAATTTTAAATTTGAGAAGTTAAAACTCAATATGCTGGCTGTTAAAAAGATTTTTTTTTGATTTTTTTGATTTTTGATTTTATTTTTTATAGGAGATCACAACTGAAAATCTCCCAGAGCTTAAATTTGGAAGATAAAGATAAATTTAAAATCTCATATGCGAAAAATCAAACTAAAAAATCTCAAATATTGAAAATAGCAGTTTAGAATATCAAATTTCCAACAATATGAAAAGATTTTCCAGCTTTTTTTTATTCTATAAATACTTGAGGTTTGACCCATTGAACATTAAATTTAAAATGCATATCCGGCACTCTAGCACGGAGCACCTACGTCAAAGCCAGTCCGTTCTGCTACTGCTTTCTACAGAGCCCTCACTGCGACCTTTTTTTTAAGCAAAGCTCGCTGCCACCAACCGCTGGAGAACACCGCACCTCTCCCTTTCTGGTGAGGTTTGAACATTTTTTTGAATTATTTTTAGAGGGAGTGAAGGTGAGGGAACAGAGGCGGCAGATGGGAAAAAAGTTAAGTTTTTTTTTTTTTTTTTTTTTTAATTTTCTTTAAGAAAAGTAGGCTCCACCATTTTTTTCCTTCTCAAAAGGTGGCGGCATTTTTGCCACCCAACATACCCCCACTTTAAGTTGTTGTTATTTTTTTTATGATTCCTTTTCTTTTTATTTAGTTTGTTTTTTGGTTGCTTTTATTTTTTCATAAAACATCTTTTGATATTTTTTAAACTCTTGTATTCCTCTTTTTTTTTTTTTTGTAAAACTTATATTGAACATCAACATTTATTTATACATAACTGTTCATAACAATCATTTTTTTAAACTTATTTATTTATTATATTTTTTTAAAGACAAACAGTTTATATATATATATATATATTTCTTTTTTTTTTCTTTGTTTGCCATGCATACCTTTGTTTCATTATTCTATATATCACTCATCTATCATACATTAAAAACATTGGTGTGCTCCTTTGCAGTGATGCCCGTGCTTTACAATTAAGTCAGTGCATCAACTTTGGGATGAGATTTATTGGTGTTCCCCTTAGTTGTGAAGGTAGTGCATCAACCCATATATCAAATCATATTGGAGACTCATTGATGTGCTCCTTCGCAGTATGCCCGTGTTTTACAATTAAGCCAGTGCATCAACTTAGGGATGAGACCTATTGGTGTTCCCCTTAGTTGTGAAGGCAGTGCATCAACTCATATTGGGGACTCGATGACGTGCTCCTTCACAGCGATGCCCGTGCTTTACAATTAAGCCAGTGCATCAAATTTGGGATGAGACCTATTAGTGTTCCCCTTAGTTGTGAATGCAGTGCATCAACTCATATTGGGGACTCGTTGGTGTGCTCCTTCGCAGCGATGCCTGTGCTTTACAATTAAGCCAGTGCATCAACTTTGGGATGAGACTTATTGGTGTTCCCCTTAGTTGTGAAGGTAGTGCATCAACCCATATATCAAATCATATTGGAGACTCGTTGATGTGCTCATTCGCAGTGATGCCCGTGTTTTACAATTAAGCCAGTGCATCAACTTTGGGATGAGACCTATTGGTGTTCCCCTTAGTTGTGAAGGCAGTGCATCAACTCATATTGCGGACTCGTTGACGTGCTCTTTCGCAGCGATGTCCGTGCTTTACAATTAAACCAGTGCATCAACTTTGGGATGAGACCTATTGGTGTTCCCCTTAGTTGTGAATGCAGTGCATCAACTCATATTGGGAACTCGTTAATGTGCTCCTTCGCAGCGATGCCCGTGCTTTACAATTAAGCCAAGGCATCAACTTTGGGATGAGACCTATTGGTGTTCCCCTTAGTTGTGAATGCAGTGCATCAACTCATATTGGGGACTCGTTGATGTGCTTCTTAGCAGCGATGCCCATGCTTTACAATTAAGCCAGTGCATCAACTTTGGGATGAGACCAATTGGTGTTCCCCTTAGTTGTGAAGGCAGTGCATCAACCCATATATAAAATCATATTGGAGACTCGTTGATGTGCTTTTTCGCAGCGATGCCCGTGCTTTACAATTAAGTCAGTGCATCAACTTTGGGATGAGACCTATTGGTGTTCCCCTTAGTTTTGAAGGCAACACATTGACCTAACATATCACATATCATAAACACTTGTAAGAATAGCACATTGACTCAAATTTTACATGTCATTGAATTATATAAACCTTTTTTTTTTTTACATTGCAATGGTGCATTTTTTCAGAGAGCGTCCAATCTGACAAGTGATATCTCGTTATTTTGAAAGATAAAAATCAATCTCAAAAGAGCGAGGTCAGTTTCCTTGTGGGAGACGCGAAGACAGGCCGCTTTGTGGGTAGATGGCCTCAATTTCCCAATGTGCCTCCGTTTAATAACTGGTCAAGTGAGGCATCCCAAGACTCATGTCCTACTATCTCAGTTTTGTTTTTAAATTCCGAAATTCATTATCAAGAGCCTAATAAAAATCCTGAGCTGTTGCTAGGGCATCATATCATACATGGTTCAGCTCGTTGGGAGTCTGTATTAAAGATACCTGGTGAATTTAGTTACATTAATATGTACTGGGAGTGGTTGGAGTTTATCGTTGGAAGACACGAAGACAGAATATTGAAAACACGTCTTCAAAATGCCGTGTTAGCTTCACTTTACACCTATGACCGTAACAAAGACGTTATTCGAGCTTTTTGTGAAGTCTGGTGTCTTGCTACTAACACACTTTGCACCCAAGCCGGAGAAATTTCTATCTCTTTATGGAACTTTTGGATATTCGGAGGATTACTCATTAGAGGTCGGTTTTAAGAGGAAGTAATCCCTTCTCTCATGGAGTTGACTCATGTAGGGAGCACATGCAAGTATCTTCCAGACAGTTATGAACATCTCATCTATGCCTTTTATATATTGTCTGCTGCGAAGGTTGATCATTCTCAAGTTTTGGTTCGCTCTTGGATCTCATTTTGATTCAAAGGTGATTCCAGGTATGAAAAATGTTCTCGTTAAAAGCCCAAGAAAATATCTCGTCACAGTACAACCAACAATCCTGACGGCACACAGATTAAAAACCGAGACTGACTAAATGAGGAGGCTAACTTGTTTCGTGACCTGGGCATTGATGATGATGAATGGAAGGAAAAGACACATTTAGCTGCATTCCTCTCGTGTTGGCTTTGTGTTTTTGTTTTTCCTCAAAAGATTGCTAAATACGTCCGTTCTAGTGTCTTTAGGGCTGCATGTTTGATGGCTGAAGGGGAAACTTTTAGTTTAGCAATCCCTGTTCTTGCCAATATTTATCTAGGGTTACGCCACATGTCAGGGGCCTCTAGTCTGGTTGGGCGTGTAGATGCTTCCTTTCCAATGAATTATGTTATAGGCTGGCTGACTTATTACTTCAATACCAACTACAAAACACCAGTAGTAGTAAGAGGTCCAATAATGGTTGATTTTTCTGGCGAGGGTCAAGCTGTATACTTCGATGCCATTGGTGCCCGAGAATTAATCCATAAAGGTGGATCCATAACTTGGCATGCAAACCTTAAGAATCAAAGCAAGTATGAAACATTGAAGGATGATGCCTCTCTTAGCTTATTTCAACGTTCATACCTTTCTAGCATACGGTCGGGATTTGTATCATCGCATTGTGGTGATTCATTTGTTATTAAATCTTATAGTCCAAATCTATTTGGTCGTCAGTTTGAATTTTATCAAGACGTACCAAAAGATTTGTCACATGTTCTTCCGGCGGATAGTTTGGACAATGTTTTACTACATTCGAGGCTATGTATTCGTACTTGCACAGAATCTCAAGTGTTTCTTCCAGCACGTTCACTAAGTCCTCAAAGACATGTTACTGTTCGTTTCATAAGTTGGTGGGCTAATAAGTTTGGCGATTACTTGGAAATTAATGTGGATAAACTTGTAGAGAGCGCCACATCTCGTCCTTCACTACCTAAGTTGCCAAAATGAAGCACAACCAACTTTTGGGGTAAACAACTTTGTTTACTTGAAGGTGAACCATCTATAAAACATAGTGAAGAGAGCGAAAATAATAGTGATGATTGTCTCTGGAAAAGAAGGAAGTCTAAAGGACATGCTGATTTAGAAAACAAAAGTACTAAGGATGCTCCCAGTTCTTCCCGAACTGCTGACAATGAGGATGTTTCAGTAATCATCATTCCTTCACTATTTTTTTTGTTTATACGTCCATCATACATACATACATATATACATATATACATACATATATACATACATACATATATACATACATACATATGTATACATACATACATATACATACATACATACACATACATACATACATATATATATATACATACATACATAGATACATACATACATACATACATAGATACATACATACATATATACATACATACATATGTATACATACATACATATACATACATACATACATATATATATACATACATACATAGATACATACATACATACATACATAGATACATACATACATACATACATAGATAGATAGATACATACATACATACATAGATACATACATACATACATAGATAGATAGATAGATACATACATACATAGATATATACATACATACATAGATATATACATACATACATACATAGATATATACATACATACATACATAGATATATATATATACATACATAGATATATATATATATATACATATATACATACATATATATACATATATACATACATACATATACATATATATATACATATACAT
>JBBMKA010000009.1:10286766-10314884 GCA_037833695.1 Sechiopsis laciniata | reverse complement strand
GTTGTAGAAAAAAAAAGTTACAAATCCTTTCAATTTTCATCGCTAAATATAATTGAAGATATACTCATTAATTTTATGAATTAAATGATAGAAATAAAGAGATACAAACTTTTCCTATTCTAACATTTGCATTTACTAACTATTTATATAGAATAGCCAACAAGGATAGTAGGTCAACGACATTCACCTAATGACCATAAGGTCATGAGTTCGAATCTTCCTACCCCAATGGTTATAAACTAAAAAAAAAAAAAAATTTATATAGAACAGGTTATATATATATATGAATGTAGGAAGATTAAAAGAGCTTAAACAATAAAGAATAATTATATAATGTATTAAATATACTATTAAAATAAACTAGAACTTAACTATGAAACATATTTGTACTTACCTTCATATAAAAATATGTATCATACTCAACCTTCCTTTTAAATAAGTTTGATTAATTAAATCAACAAAAGTTTTATTTTTATTTTTATTATTTTTTTTTAAAGAAGAAACCAACTTAATATAAGGCAAAACAACAATATATAAAAGAAGAAGAATAAAGTTAAAGTGATAAAGAAAAATCAGAATAATGAAGCATATATAATACGTTGTGAGAGATGGAAGTTACCCAACCTTTAAATTCAACATTTAGTAAAATAAACCAGTAAGAGTAGTAGCTCAACAGCATCCGTGTATACCTCTTGACCAAGAGGTCTTAAGCTCATATCTCACCACTCCCAATTGTTGTGAAAAGGAATTTAATTTTTAAGTTATAGAAAGGAGAATTATAAATTTTCAAATTTTAGTATCAATGGTGTAATAGGTTTCATTTAATATTTTAAACATAAAACATATAAGAAAAACATTTAAAAAAAAATAATAACCTAAAGAGTGGGTGTTAATAAGTTTAATTTAATATTTTAAATGCATAGATGAAACATTAAAGAGAAAACTAAAAAAGAAAGTGTTTATTTATTTTTTTTTTTATTTTATAAACTAATTTTTTTTTATTAATTATCTATGGGAGTAGGTGTAATTTAAAGGGTGGCTTAAGGTAGTATGATATGATATGATTTTGTATTATATTATTTTCTTTACACTTGTACTATTTACTTCAAGTGTTCTTAATTTGTAAAAATCAATATAAATTAATATATAGTTCATTTATGGAATCACTTACTTTATATTATGTATGCATGTATATACACACCAAAAGTTCACATTGATATCACTCTAAATGTTACATTAATTTAGAACGTTTAATAAAATCAAAAGCACATTCTCAAACAAATAAGGTACTTTGATGTTAAGAAAAGTTGAAAATTCGTAATCAAAATAATTATAATGAGTACACATATAATTTCAAAAAACTCATACAATTCTTTTTCCGTTCATATGCTTGTGCACACGTCACTAATTCATTCACCTAATAAAACAAAATAAAAATATTTGTTATAAATCATATGATTGAATTCTAACAAATATTGTATAGTCCCTTGAACTACTTAAAAAATATCACATACCTTGAATTGTGTACTTTTTTTTTTTTTTTTTTTTCTTTATTAAGTCAAAATATCACATACCTTAAATTGTGTACTACTTGAAGAGATAAGAGCTAAATCCAGTACTAACAGAGAACACGACAAAAGACATCAATATAAGCACAATCTCATTATTAACCTTCTCTATGTAACGACTCGACTTTCTAAAATACTTCAATTGGATGTTATGGGTGCATACATTTAAAATTCACAAAATCGATTTTATAATCACATGCAATTTCCAACGAAAAACTCATAAAATCATGAAACACAACTAATAGTTAAAAAACATACAAAATAGGATTCGGGATCCCGATGGTTCAAAACAGATACAGTTCAACAGAGTTTAAAACATAAGGTTTGTCACAAAGTAAAATCAATGTAGAAAGGAAAATGTCGACACCGTGTCCATGATCAATGCAACTCCCAGCCTAGGCACCTTGGAATGGATCAATACCTGAAAATGTAAAGGGTGAGTACATTGAAATATACCCTGTAAGGAGCCCCACCATGGGGTTAACCATGCAAACAGAAACAAGTTAAAAGGTACGACAACTGAAGCTAAGTGCCTCGCACATGCGTGCCAGGCCCCTGGGCCAGTCACGAGCAAACACTGTCAAATGACGGCGTGCAAGGCGTGAGCCAAGATATAGCTAAATGCCGAGAAATCATCTGACCACTGTCAGGGGAGGACCACGAGTGAGGGAAAACACACAAGCTCCCTAAACTTTGGGTCGGGACACGTCTCATACCGTGTCCACTAAGACATATACAAATGTCTCAGGATAGCCTGACCTCTGTTAGGGACCCACCACACTTCTACTGCGCCACTCTAATAGCGTATCAGGAGAGACAAACACGAATACCGATAAAGTCACTTGATCATGTCAAGAAGGACCACGAGTGAGGGAAACACACAGGATCCCTTAACCTCGGGTCAAGACAACGACACACATGTTGTGTCAGCAAGGGCATACTCGAATATTATGCAAAATCACCTGACCCTGTCAGGGAGGACCACGAGTGAAGGAAATAGCGGGATCCCTAACCTTCGGATCTGGACACGTCTCATACCATGTTCGCAGAGACATTCACAAATGTCTCAGGGTAGCTTGACCTCTGTCAGGGACCCACCAAATTCTCGGGAAGACCTCTATCACTATAGTGTGAGCATGGGATCGCCTGTTCGTAGGACACTGTCCACTCGATCATGCTGATAAAGTCACTTGACTTTGTCAGGGAGGGCCACGAGTGAGGGAGACACAAAACATCCCTAAACCTCGGGCCAGGGGCACCATTTTCTAACCCCTAGCATGCGGGGACCAACTGCCTGCAGACAACATCCCAAAATGCATGCAGGCTCACCGACAGACATTCCTTCATGCCATCATCTATCTCAATGGCCTCTTCCAGTAGGTGTCGGGATTAAGCGAGTCATGACTACTCTCCTTCCCATGTATTGGTTCGTTATAGTAAGTGCCGGGGTCAAGCGAGTCATGACTGGCTCCCCTTCCCACGTCCTACAACGGGAAAACAAGTGAAACCATGCACAAAACATTTGGGATTTCACGAGTATAACAAAAGAGATATAAATAGAACGAGAGTCATACGAGGTCAGCTTGGCCTCGACCTATTGGTGCAACTAGGGTGATTTTGGTTTAGTTTTTGTCGGTTTTGTGCCAATTCGATACCCAAACTGATATCTTCGATTTTTCAAAATATTTATCCGATCCAATGTCAAATAAAGTATAAAACTAATGGTTCGGTTTTCTATTGGTTCGGTTTGATTTTGGTTCATTTTCGATTTTCATTTAAATGAGAATGAAATTTCTTTTTCAATTTTTTCCCCTCATTTTTAGTTTGATTTTTTAATTTGATTTTTGAGATTTTTTTAATATGCCAAAAACAACATTTCTCATGCTCTTAGAATACTCAAAGAAGAAGGAAAAAACTAGTTTAGAGAAGAAGGAAAAAACTAGTTTAAAACAATTTGCAAGACAAGAGCAAGTTCAATGGGGACTTATCAAAGAAAACTAGGATCCATTTATTGTTATTATTATTATTATTTTATATTTAGTACTAAAATGAAACAATTAAAAAATGAACAATACACAAAAGGAATTAGCACAAGCCAAAGGAAACATAGACAAAAGGCAAAAATCTCTACAGAAAAAGGACTCTAAGGGTTCAAAATAAAAACTAATTATGAAAAATTGATAGTTACAAACACCCTGATCTCCGTGAAGAAATAATTTCCTCCAAATATATTGTCAACCCTAAAAACCATTCTATTTTTGTAAACAACATTTCCTCCCACATCGAACAATCCCAATCCCCAATAATATGAAATAGAAAAAATTAAAGATAACTAGAGGCAGTTGAAAAACATAGAAAATGAAACAGAACAAGTCAAAATTGAGGAAGAAAATCGTATTTTAACCTAAAAATCAAATTAAGAAACCAAAATGATAGTCAGTAGAATCAAAGGAAAAGAAAAGCAACCACCCAATCGCCTGAAGAAATGAAACGAATATGGCACAAAAAGATCTTCATTGAAGAAAAAAAATTCGAAATCAAAGGAACAAAATCAAAGAGAAAGCAAACCTTTAAGTTGGGGAGCGGGAGTTAGGGAGCGTAAAAAAGACAACGAACTTGAAATTGACTGAAGAGAGTACAGAGGAGGCGAGATAGAAAGAATCGGAGAAGATGAAGATGAACGGCTGAATAAAGAATTAGGGTTTTTTGTTTGGTATTATAGTCGGTTCGGTTTTTATTGGTTTTTTCTATACAAAACCGAACCAAACCAATCAATTTTGGTTTTCTACATTTTTAAACCAATGGATCCAGTATGCTGCTTAAAAACCGAACCGATCCATTGGATCAATTCAGTTTGGTTCAGTTCAATCAGTTTTTGGACTTTTTTTTCACCCCTAGGTACAACTGCCAACCCCGCGGGTTGGTGCAACCCGTGACGTGCACTTAACAACCAAGAAACTTCTTGTTCGGCACACAATGTGACACGCGGATGAGATCCGACCCCTTGGTCAGATGTAAGAGTCAATCCATAGGTTAGTACAGCCCAGCCACGTGTCTCAAAGAAAAGAGGATTCATATCCCACTCGACTCCTAAGGGGCACTAGTGAGTCACATCAATAACCGAGCCAAAAAGGGGTGAGCTAGCTACTCCTCAAGGTGGTTAACATGGTAATCGAGCCTAGTTATTCTAACGTCAAACATAAATAATCCAAACTAAGTATCATGATAACAGATCACTACGAACAAACCTCTAGGCAATAAAATAGAGAAACCGAGCATACAATCATTGCAGCACGTATACAGTCAAACATAGATGAAGCAAACAACAACGAAACATGCATAATCCCATTCATGAGCTATGTAACACGTTAGGGACATTTCAGTCACAGCTGCTACATGCATTGCCCTAGGCAATTCAGTCATTTGAAAGATCAAACAGCGTATACAAGTAAAAGGTATGATTCAGGGAATGACGATGCGATCACATGGGCACAACAAACAGATACCTTATAGTTTATGAGCTACACTATGATTCCATGTTATCATGAGTATAATCAGTTCAATCAGTGAGTTTCAATACCAACACAAACATGTGACAATTCATCCAACATCTATTTCTCGTAAACCCTAACAAGTCAATATTCACATGCTTTTAAGCCCAAACCCAAATCATAATGGAACTCCTTACCTTCCTAACGTCTCGACCGAACCACCAAGACAAACCACGAGCTGAACGATGAGTTTTCGAGTGCACTTAAATGTAGAATCAGGATAGAAATCAACAAAATGAAAAAACGAAGCACAATAGGCCAAAATGGAGCTCACCACACAAACGGGGGTGGAAAGCTGAGCTAACGGTGCGTAGCCAGAAAAAGGTGGTGGCAGCGGCGAACGATGGTGCACTGCCACGGAAAGGGATGGGTCATACCTCTTTTTCTTCCTCTCGTCGTCTTGAGTGTAACACCCTAGTCATATTTTAAGTATATTTATCGAAGTTTTATAAAAATAATCCTCTTTGATTGATGAATCGATTTATCAATAAAAAATGGCTTGAAATATATTATTATTGTTATTAAATACTTGTAGTTAATTACTATCTCCACTCCTTACTAATTCTAATCCATAGTAAAAGATTAATAAAGAATTTTTTCCTCATTTATTGATTTCAAAATGGCAATTAAAATACATGGGCAATTAGTTATTTTGGGATAATTATGGAGGTTGCTTTAGAAGCCTAGGGTTTTATTAATTTCAAAATAGAAAGAGCTTTTTAATATAAATATAACATTTTCTTTTTTGCTTTCCCTTTTCCCCAATCCCAAAGCAGCCACCTAAACCAACTCCCCTCTCTTTTCTCTCTCCTAAAACTCACTCCTTCTTTTTAAGTTTGATGGAGCTCGAGAAGTCCATTTGTGATTCCGAGACCAGTTCCGTGCTCAGGGCATCGAGAGTTTCGAAACAAGACAAGATTCTTTTTTTTTTGGGGAGTTTTTTGGTGAGAGGGTTTTGAAACCTTTTTTTTTTTTTTTTTTTTTTTTTTTTTGTAGTTTCACGGAGCTAGAGAGGTCCATTCGCGATTCTGAGCCCAATTCCATGCTCAGGGCGTCGAGAGCTTCGAAACAAGGTAAGATTCGTTGGTTTTCATGGAATTTTCCGGTGAGAGTGTTTTGAAACCCATTTCTTCTTTCGTAGTTTCACAGAGCTAGAGGGTACGTTCACGATCTCTAGCGCAATTCTGTGCTCAAGGCATCAAGAGCTTTGAAAAAAGGCAAGGAGTTTCATTATGATCCGGGTTTGTGGCTTAAAAGCATGTGAATAGTAGCATGATAGGATTTACGAGAATTGAATGTTGGATGGCTTGTCATTCGTTTGTGTTGATGTTAAAACCCATTGATTGAACTGTTTATACTCGTGATAGTATGGAAATCATAGTGCAGCTCATAAACTATAAGGTCTCTATTTATTGTGCTCATGTGATCGTATCGTCATCCCCTGAATCGTACCTTTTGCCTGCATACGTGATGGACTACTTATCTATTTGATTATTCAAATGATTGAGTTACCTAGGGTAATGCATGTAGTGATTGTGACCGAAATGCCCTAACGTGTTAGGTAGCTCATGAATGGGATTATGCATGTTTCGTTAATGTTTGTTCCATCTATGTTTGACTGTATACGTGCTGCAATGGTTATATGCTCGGTTTCTCTATTTTACTGCCTAGGGGTTTACTTGTAATAATCTGTTAGCCTGATACTTAGTTTGGTTTGGTTATGTTCGACGTTAGAACAACTAAATTCGATTATCGTGTTAACCACCTAGTGGAGCATCTAGCTCACCCCTGTTAGGACTCGTGTTGTATGATTAACATCGTGTTATTGATGTGACTCGCTAGTACCCTTAGGAGCCGAGCGAGGATATGGATCCTCCTTACTCGAGACACGTGGCTAGACGACACTAACCTATGGGTTGACTTTTACATCCGACGAAGAGGTTGGATCTCACCCACATGTCCCATTGTGTGTGGAACAACGAGTTCCTTAGTTGTTGAGCACACTTTACGAGTTGCACCAACCTTCGGGTGGGGCAGTTGCACTTACCTAGGCTAGGCTAGATTTCGTGTGACTTTAGTGCTAGTTATAACTCTTTTGTTATACTCGTGAAACCCCATATGCTTTGTGCATGGTTTCACTTATTTTTTCGTTGTAGTACGTGAGAAGGGGAGCCATTCATGACTCGCTTGACCCTAACACCTACTATAATGACCCAGTACGTGGGAAGGAGAGCAGCCATGATTCGCTTGACCCCAACACCTACTAGAAGAGGCCATTGGGATAGATGATGGCACGGAAGGATGCCTTTCTGTGAGCCTGCGTGCATTATGGGATGTTGTCTGCAAGCAGGTCGATCTTCGCATGCTGGGGTTAGCAGATGGCGCCCCTAGTTCGAGTTTTAGGGACCCTGCAGTTTCCCTCACTCGTGGGTTTCCCTGACAAGGTCAGGTGACATTATTGACACTCGAGTAAGCCTTTGCTGACACAACTTGTGTATCGTTGTCTTGACCCGAGGTTTAGGGATCCTGTGTGTTTTCTTCACTCGTGGTGGGTCCCTGACAGATGGTCAGGCTATCCCTAGACATTTGTGTATATCTCTGCGGACACGGTATGGGACGTGTCCCGACCCAAGGTTTAGGGATCTTGTGTGGTTCCCTCACTCGTGGTCCTCCCCGACAAGGTTAGGTGACTTTAATGGTATTCGTATTTTCCCCTACTGATACGCTATTAGAGTGGTGTAGCAGAAGCTTGGTGTGTCCCTGATAGAGGTTCGGCTACCCCAAGACATTTGTGAATGTCTCCACAGATGAAGTTTGGTGGGTCCTTGACACAGGTCAGGCTACTCTGAGGCATTCATGTATGTCTTAGCTGATGTAGTTTGGCAGGTCCCTGACGTTTGTCATGCTACCTCGAGACATTTGTGTATGTCTCTACGGACACGGTATGAGACGTGTCCCGATCTGAGGCTTATGGAACCTGTATGTTTTCCCTCACTAGTGGTCGTACCCTGACAGTGGTCAG
Source organism: Sechiopsis laciniata (assembly GCA_037833695.1). Classification (NCBI taxonomy): domain Eukaryota; kingdom Viridiplantae; phylum Streptophyta; class Magnoliopsida; order Cucurbitales; family Cucurbitaceae; genus Sechiopsis; species Sechiopsis laciniata. Next base: position 10,306,743 of record JBBMKA010000009.1, on the reverse strand, counting down.
ATGATTTCTCAGCATTTAGCTATATCTTGCTCACGGCTTGTACGCTGTCATTTGTCATTATTTGCTCGTGACCGACCGGGGGGCCAGGCATGCATGTGCGAGGCACTTAGCTTCAGTTGTCGTATCTTCTAACTTGTTTCTGTTTGCATGCTTAACTCCATGGTGAGGTTCCTTACTGGGTATATTTCGATATGCCCAGCTTACATTTTCAGGTACTGATCCATTTCGAGGTGGCTAGACTGGGAGCTGCATCGATCATGGACACGGTATCTTCATTTCCTTTCTGCATTGTTCTTACTTCGTGTCAAATTTTATGTTTTGAACTCTATTGAATTGTATTTCGTTTTGAACTATCGGGTTCCCGAATCATGTTTTTATATGCTTTTTGAACTATCAGTTGTGTTTCATGATTTTACGAGTTTTTTTTGTTGAAAATTGCATGTGATTATGAAATAGATTTTGTAGATTTTAAATGCATGCACTTGTAACACCCCATTAGAGTATTTTCGAAAGTCGGGTTGTTACACTGAGCACGGATCTGGTCTCGGAATCGTGAACGGAGCTCTCTAACTCCGTGAAACTACAAAAGAAGAAGTGGGTTTTTTGAAGATTCTTGCCGAAAACAATGGTGGAAAGACAAGGAGTTTAAGAGGACTAGTGACTTACCCATGGGAAGATGGGCCGAATAGAGGCTGGGTCAAAGGTTTCAAGCTCACCAGACGAGCTCCGGTGAACTCACGATTCACCACAAGGGAGCTCGCCTACGAGCTGCTAAGCCACGGGCGATGAACGGAGTAGCCACAGCGGCGACATCTGCTCGTGGCGGGCTGACACTAGGCCACGCTGCTGCGCTACGAGGAAGAATCAGTGACGGAGATGTTGGACGGAGACGAATGATGAAGCTGCGCAGTTGCTGTGGGTTGCAAACGCAAAGAGGAGGAGGATGAATCCTTTCGTGCCACGTGACAGAGCAAATGAAGCGCTGAGATTGAATAGGGTTGGGGCTTGGCTGGAGACATGCAAAAATGAGGGGAGAGAGAGTTGGAGTGTGATGGGTTTTGGTGCTGGCGGCTGAAGGAAATTGGAGGGAGAGAAAGATCAAAACCAACATTATAATATATATTAAATTCATTTTCCATTTTAAGCCATTAAAAACCCTAAGTGAATAAAGTGGTTTTAGTGCCAACCCAAAATAAGCAATTGTATTAATCAAAATTAGTAGTTGTTCTCATAAACATAATTGAAAATATAAATGGATTATACTAAAATCACAAAGAATTAAGAAGAAGGGTTTAGATAGAAATTAACCATAATATTTAAATAATTTTCAAACATTATTGATTAATTGATTAGACCTCTTAAAAGAACATTATAAAAATTAAGGGTGTTACACTCTATGCCCAAATCCTATTTAGTGAAAATAACATTTATTTTCCAATTCAAAAATCAAGCATGAAAACAAATAGTCGGCTATAAAAATTGAGCAAAGACCAAAAGTATAAATACGTCCAAAGGTTTAAACAAGTCTCTTAATGGTTTCACAACTCAATACCCACAACGAATGATCGATAGACGCTAACCATAAAATTAAAATATATGGCGTATGTATCACATTCAATACTAGAAGAACATCGATGCTACACAATAACCTAAAACTATCCAAAAAAAAAAAAAAAAGATTTTCTCAACAACTACTCTAAACTCATAATTAAAAATAATCAAAAAAAAAAAAAAAACAGTTTAGATACATTATGTTACTCACTCAATAGGCATATTATATTAAAAAATAGTTTTAACATACAAGTATCTTGAATTTTACAGCTTTAAACTGAAGGTGACCGTACTTAAGATAAGTGCTAATTTTTATTTTGACCATTATGAAGCCTTAATATTATAATCTCACTTTTAAAATGTTTTGATGTCATTTTGAAAGAAAATAGACCATTATTTTGACCATTATAAAGCCTTAATATTCTAAGCCTATCGGTAGAAGATCAAGCTTTCTCATGCTAGAGAAACAATTAAATCCTAAAAATCAAATTCTTAAAAACGCAAACTAATCCTACTATGTTACAACAATCCCAACCATAAGAGTATGCAGAACCAGATCAAATCATTAATCTTATGACAGTAAAAGTTAAAACTTTAAAAAGAAATGTTATCTCTGACCTTTTGTTGATTATATCAAGAATTTTAATTAGAAGCATCATTTTTTTATAACCTCTAAATCTCCATCAGAATAGCTCAAACCAACAAATTGCGATTAGAGCAATGATGATAGAATTCTGTCCATTGAAAATGAAAATAATAATAATATTTTGACTTCCTGATTAATATCAAATGATAAAGTACAAGTATACATATTTTAGCTTCATTGGGATCATAGCCAAATAACAACCTACAATGAAACATTGAAATTGGATCTTTGTTTTGTTAGAAACTATAAAAACCACAAACTATATTCATCAAAACAAAAGGTAGAACTTAAAGTAAGAGCATTAACGATTGATCAATACTTTTAGGGTGCGTTTGTATTGGGATGGGATGAGACGAGATGAGGTGTTGGGCTCCAACACCTTGTTTGGCCTAAGGTGTTCCTCATCTCATCTCCTCTCATCTTCTCTTTCCTTAATATTTCATGTTTTTATTTGTATTTTTTTATTTGTTTTCTTATTTTATTTTTTATGTTTGATATATTTTGTAGTTATAATGTTATCATTATTATTTAAATATATTAATATACCCGTATATACTTATAATAATTATATTATTATTATATCAAATGTTTATTTAAATAAATTTGAATTTTGAAAATTAAAATAAATAGATATATATTTATTTATTTATTTAGGGTTTATATATATATATTATATCTTGATATAGGACAATAAATTTTAATATATTTTATTTAGTTATGAAACTTCAATAGTTTAGAGATAATCGTATTATAAGTTTATAATAAAAATTTATTGTTAAAACAATAGTTAAATTTAAATAATGTATATACTTTGAATTTTTATTCGTAATTTACAATAAATTTTAAAATATGAACTTATTTCAATAAATTTAAAAATATTGAACTTATATTTTTTGTTATAAAAATGATATTCAAATTTTATATTCTCGTTTTAAGCTACACTTTAAAATTAGTAGGAGTGAATCTATAATTTTTTTTGGAAAGGGGTAAATTAATTTAAATAATTTTGAGAGTTTTGTTTGTATATATAAAAAGCAACTATAAGTTTCCTTCCATGTAATAATTATTATCAAAATGTCAATGAATTCACTTTTACCTACAAAAAATAAATAAATAAGTTAAAAAATTTAGGAGTGTTTATGTTCCCTAGAAGCGTTAATGACTAATAAGATAACTTTTAATGCTTGATTATTGTTACATATTAATTTGTATATTTTATTGACAATTCTTTGACTAAATATGAATGTGAATGTATAAAAGGGTAAGAAATTAGTTTCTTTTATGATAAAATAAAAATTGTTATCAAAATTTAATAATGACTAGTTTAACCAAATGGTTCTATTTTTATTTTTTTAATTCATTATTTTTTAATAAATACAATCTTGATATTTTTAAATTTTGATTTTATTATTTAAGTCTAACAAATCTTGAAATGAACAATAAAAATTTAAAAATATTTTAAATTAGTCAAACTTCATGTTTATTGGATGGAGTTTTTGCTCATTTTTACTTTTATATTCAAGAATATTTAGGCACGAGAGATTCAAAACATTGACCTCATGATTATTAGGTGGCACGTAATATCATTAAAACTCTGTTTCTTTTGAATATGAACAATAATATGATCAAAGGTGATATGATATTAATTTTATATTACTTACAATTTATTTATGATAGTGGTTATATTTCCATACTTATGTTAATATATAAAGATCGAGAATAATTTCATTATTAAAAAAAAACATAAGAATAGAAAAATAAATAAATAAATAAATGAGATACCATAACATCTCATCTTCTCTCCCTCCATCCCAAACAAGGTTTTTGTGTCATCTCATCTCATGTTCCTGCATCTCAAACAAGGTTTTTCTCTCATCTCATTTTATCTTCCTCCACTCCAAATAAGATTTTTCTGCAATCAACATATTTTCTCATCTCATATCATCTCACCTGCAGTCAAATACTCCCTAACTATATCTTTAAAGCAATGCCAAATCTTTGGAATAAATTAATAAAAGCTACATTTATTATTTTATTTTTATTTTTACCAAAAGGAAAGGGATTTGGATGCCACACTTCATCCATAAAGCCAATACCTTTTTTCCTCCACAATTTTTCCACTACCGACTTAAATAAAGTAATGTGTAAAAGGATTTACTTATTTTAGTTCAACAATAATTAGATAGGAATCTGACTTCATAACTATGAGATCATAAGCATACAATTAGATTATTAAAACCTCATTTGATAATCATTTAATTTTTAATTTTTTAATTTTTGAAATTTAAGTCTAAAACAACTATCTTACCATAAATTTTTTCTTAGTTGAATATCTATATCTTACCTATATTTTAAGAAACCAAACCAAAATAAGCTTAGCATTCTCTTACTTTGATATTTATTTTTGTTTTTGAAATTTGGTTAGCATTCTCCTATTTTTTCAAGGAAAGATGATACATTGTAGGAAATATGAAATACATTCTAGAAAACTTAAGTAAAAATAAGATTAAATTTCAAAAATCAAAACAAAAACTCAAATGGTTATCAAACCCTACATAGAGGATATATGAATTAACACCAAACAAGATAATCAATCATGCCATAAACTCATTCGATTATGATGTATAGTACCTAATAATCAAGAGGTTATATATATATATATATTTTTTTAAATTCGAAAAAGGAAAGAAAAATAATAGTTGGATTATTTGAATATGTAAAATGATGTAAGTGTGAACTATACTTCTCATAAATTATGAGTTAGAATAACATGTATGGTGACATCTCCAATACCTTATTCCATGTTCATAAATAGTGGCAATAGGCGCTAGATATAATTTTAGACTCTATTGATTGATGCCACTACAATCACGTTTGAAATGATCTCATGCAAAATATATCTTTGATTAAAAGTGTCATATTGATAATCAAGTCGATTCACAATTATTTGCTCGACCAAACACGATAGCAAGTCGATGTGAATAGTGTCGAGTTTTGGAAAATAGTAACTATATTGATATCCTAGCTATCAAGAATTTAGCTTTAATTGTGGATTATAATTATGAAAAAGTTGTGCTAACAAGAGCCATAGTTTAGTGACATTTTAATGTATTAATAACCCCAAAGTTTGAGATTTGGGTCCCAAATATGAAGAAAAAAATGCTATTAAAAGTTCCTTTCACTTTGAACCTTACATCCACAATTGTTTGTTCCCTTCCACCTAGCTACCAAGTTTAGGCTCAAGAGATGGTTTCATCTTTCAAATTAGTTAATCAAGTCGAGCAAAAGTACAATGAAACAAAATAGTGATTTGGAAAATTAAGTCATCCTTTGATAATAATCTAGTTTTTTCGTTTTAAAATAAGAGTCTTATAAACAATACTTCATTATATGAGTTTATATCATTAGTATAATTTCAAGAATAAATGGCGGGCGCGGCCCCCATTATTGCAGACATCAGCTCGCCACCAGTTTAAATAACATTGTATTGAATCAATGGCGTGCTTACAATAGATGGCGGGCCGTACCTGCCACTAAAACACTGGCGCGTTTGAATAAAAGGTGGCAGGCACGACCCGCCACCAATAATTTTTAATGGCGTGCGCCTCTGCATAATAGATGGAGGGCACGGCCCGCCACCAATGCTATTGAATGACGCACGATATTGTAAAATAGGTGGCTGGCATGACTTGCCACCAATGTTTCCAATATTTATTTTTAAAAAAATTCTCCCAAAAGTGGTCTCGGGTAGTTGTTTTAAAATGATCCACTCGTTTGTGCCCACCATTAAAATACATTATCACTTTATAAAAAAAAAGTAATATATTGTGTCCGCCATTAAAAGACTTTATCACTATACTAAAAAAAATTTGATTCTTCAATTGATACAAATCTACCACCATATTGTTAAACAACATCTACACTTTTCTAATCCCCAAATTTCTAACTTTTAACAAAAAATTTAATCACCACTAACTCATTCATGAAATCCTAACTTCTAACTTCTATAAACACATATGCATGGATATGCACCAGAAATTTAGGCAGCATAACAGAGCAATAATAAAATTTCCAAAAATTTCACTTGTTATATATAACAACATTTCACATGTATATAACAGAATGCAAAATACAGTATACAATGAAACTTTGTCCTTCCAGAGAAACTACATACATATGCACAAAACAAAGAACAAACACTAAATTTTATTCTCCATATACCTAAACAAAGAACAAACACTAATTTTGTATCAAACGTCTAGCTATGAATTCTGCTCATTCTCTCGTACCTCATCAATCTGGGTTTGAGTAAATGAGATCGGGCCGGCGCTGAACTACAAATATTAAGACATATAATTAAAAATACGAAATTAGTGTACCTTATATATATGATTATATTTAACATAAATGTATAAAACAACAAACTTAAAAGTTTCAATAGGTGCGTGGATGTGTTGTACATCATCTTCCGTATGAATAGTTGGACGTAGAATCCACATACTATTGATCTAGTTTGTTGAGGGCACTAGTGAAACAAAATAGTTACATACTTAGTACGATAATTCAACATGACAAAAAACAACTAACAAAAAAATTTGATTCAACTTTACCTTCACCCATTTGCAATTTAATTTTAAGGTCTTCGGCATGTGACTTAATTGCCATACTCGGTAGGTACTATATTAATGAAGTTGAATGTTATTAATTTAGAATGACAAAATAGATAAATTCAAAGTTCAAAAGATTAGTAATTTAGAAACTTATGTATTTATGACACGAGCTAAACTTTGGTTCAACGGATTTTGACCAAGCGAGTTGAAAACATACAATGTGTTTTCAGCAGGAATTAGGACGAGCAAAATCCAGTGGTTCCTATACAATTTAACGAATATTGAAATTCTGATATAAACGCAATTAATAGGTATAAAAAATGAAAAAGTTGGAACACATACCCAGAATTGAAGGGAAAGAATACTCGTTGATTAAGATGCATCATCTTGTCTAACCTATTAGCTAGACGTGAAACTTGGTCTTCTTCATTTGTGCTATCCAAAGCTATTCTCGCTACCGTCTACTAATAAGTAGTTACCCATTATCTCTTGATCGCAAGGAGACCATAAGTAATTGAAATTGAATGTGGAGACGTTATTAAACGAGACAAACAAATATAGTATTTACAAAATTGCTACCGTTTACTTACCAGATGTAACAGAGTATGAGAGTGTAGCCTATTTCTTCCATATTACAATATTCTAGAATCTCTTCATGAGCAATATAACAATATTCAGGCGCGTCAACGCCTAACATGTTTCTTGCCATTGGTATACCTAGTAAGCCACCAGCACCTAATTTATCTCTAGCATAATTATGTACAACCTTGACCATGGTTGGACCAGACGTGTTCGATTTATGAGGGTGTGAATCTGATACAACCTTCTTACTCCTAGTAGCTTTTTTTGGTTCATAGTGCTATCATGACAGAAACGTTTCTATTATTACTAAAATAATGTGCTACATACTAAATTTAAAAAGGTATAATGTACAATAATATACCTTGTTGGTTGTTGTAGGTGTCCCGATCAATGATCTTGGCCATGCCACAAAAGATTTATAGCTTGTCCAAAATATTGAAGTTCCTCGTTTATGGGAATGAGTAGGTCTATGTCCTCATTGCCTTCAAAGATCAAATCGATCGAGACGCACACGTTATGTTTCCCTAAAAGGTGATCATGTACCCTAATAGATGAACCGCTCGATTCATACACGATACCAATGGCAACAGTTTGACCTCCATATTCAACTGCAAGTTGACATGGCATATCCTTTACAAAAATAAAAATAAATTATAATTAGTTAACATGACATACCTTTAAAAAAACAAATCATAATGTAAAACTTACTTCTCCTAAATCGGCTGCGACATCAGGATGATCGATGGGTTCTCCAATGACGTCGACTCGTTATGGGATCTAGTTTTCTTCCCTTATGGCATCTATATTACTCTCCTTACGAGGAGAGTCTAATCGTTGAGAACAATCGACTTGATTTTCTCCTTCAGTTGGTTGTTGGTCGATCTTAGACTTCGGATGAGCCATCCTAAAGAACATTGATGGAGATAAAAATCAAACTACTCCCCTAACACGCCCACGATGTTCTGGTGTTCCCAATGCATCTCTTAAAATATCTTGACCTACTTTTGTACGTTTCAATTCATCCTGTAGTAAAAGATTTTAGATTCACACCCAAGGATTTTTAGATTCAATTCATCATGTAGTAAAAGAAATGAAACAACAACTTATAATTTGGTTGGTCGTTTGAATTATGTCTTCGCCGACAAACTCTTTACTTTTCCCCTTTGGATCATTACACTTCTTTTTTCAATCTTCTTTTCATAGTTCTGAACGGGCTGCGGGATTACTTTTAATATCTATTTCCTACAATTAAAATTTACCACACACATGCTTAGTAAAGTAGAAATATATAATGTGATCAGAACATATATCTTCAGGGTTTAGAGAGTTCCTTACTAGTTCATGAGCGAGTTGAGCATATCCCTTTCGAGCCATATGATGATGACACTTTTGTTTAGCTTGCAACTCTCGACATTAATTCTCAGTATAACATATAATTATATTAATATAGTAAAATTAGGTTGTAAACATTAAAATAATAAAAGAAAAAGTAGTTATCTTAAATTCTTCCGACAATCAAACGTTCACAAAAGAATTCCATTTCTCTTGTGTGATAAAAGAGTATTCAACGGGTGGAGATCTTAATATCTCAGGTTGGTCCGGAAATGGTTGGATGTATTTTCTGTTCAGATTGTATCTAAACGTCCTAAATGTCGTGGACATAGATAACATAACGTTATGTTTGGACATTGGACCCATCTGAAACGTCATCTGCTAACAATAAAATAAGTTGGATTACTAATTAAGTATGAAAATAAATGATAAAATTTAGTTAATAATGTAGTTACCTCTATAGAATCCCAAATCATCTCTTTTAGTTGCTTAAGGACAGCTTTCCAAGTATCGTACGTGATAGGTATATGTGTTATAACACATATACCAATCAAACTACGAAACTTTTTTGTGAAGGCGTTAGAACCACTGACCAACGAGGATTAATTGGATATTTTATGTAGAACACCTGCTTGGCTTGCGTGGCTAAATGAAGGAATCAGATTTATGTCCAATGCGATTAAGGTTTATGGTTATAAATCCCATGTCTTCTACTTTTATTCCACCATTATTTTCCACCCAATCACATTTGAATAGAACGACTTGAAAACTATTGTAATCGAGCTCCAAAATTTCTTGTACTATGTCATAAAAGGTCATGTCTGACATGATTGAATTTTTGTCCTTCTAACTAGAAATTTGCATAGTTTGAGCTGTTATCATAACTCTACTGTTTTGTACACTTCTACAATCATCACGTTCTTTTATGTGATATTGAATATCATTAACCATGTAACTATCGTAAGTGGTAACTTCTGAACCCCTAACGTAGATGATATAGCATCTCTTCGAACCCCTAAAGCCAACCCAACCCGATCACGCAACCAAGTGCTAAATGTGAGATTATGTTAATCTTAAAGCCACTTTTTATTTGTAGACTTTGTAAGATTCGCTTTAGACAACATTTTCATGTGTTGATCTACATATGGAAGCACTTCATCAATGTTATGAAGTATATAGATATGAGCTTGATCAATCATATCTTTAGTTGGTGTTTTATAGTTAGCGGTAGATAATGGTCGATCAATATTTGAATATAGTATTTTTTTCGATGATTGCAACCCTACTGATTCAACTCCTTGTAAAAATTCAGAACAAAACTCTATCAACTTTTCCAATATGTAATTTTCACCAATGTATCCCTCCGGACGATTTCTATTACGAACATAACCTTTTAAAACTTTCATATACCTCTCAAAAGGATACATCCACCTCAAATAAACCGGTCCACAAAATTCAATCTCTCTTACAAGATGCACCACAAGATGAACCATGATTGTGAAAAAGGCTGGTGGAAAATACTTTTCTAATAGACATAAAGTGACAACTATATCATCCTACAATCCCTTCAACTTAGATGAATCAATCGACTTGCTACATATAGCTTTGAAAATTAAACACAGACGAATGATCGCATATTTAATGTGTTTAGGCAAAAACCATGAATGACTCAGGTAGAAATTGTTGCATCAAAACGTGATGATCATGCGATTTAAGCCCGTAAAGTTTCAAATCAGTAAGCGACACTAATTTTCTTATGTTGATGAATAACCTTCAAGCACCATAAGTTCAGATAAGCTTTTACACACACTCATCTTCTCCTTTCTCGAAAGTGTGTACCATGCTGGAGGCAAGAATGTCTTTTTTTCTCCCTTTTTAATTGGAGCTAACTCAGGTCTTAATTTAGCCAAGTTTTCATGAGTTTTTATTCCATCTTTTGTTTTGCCAGGAATATCAAGTAAGGTTCCAATAATATTCAAACACACGTTCTTCTCAATGGGCATGACATCTAATCAATGTCGCACGTAAAAATGTTTCCAATATAATTCTGTATGCTGTAGTCCCTTGACATATGTAAATTGAAGACAATTTAATTATGCAAGAATCTCTTCACCACTTAGCGGTTCAGGAGCGATTCCATATTTTTGTTCTCCATTAAAATTTTTTTTTGTCTTCTAAATGTGTACCCGATTGGTAGATATTTTCAATGTCCGAGAAACACATACTTACCTCCTCCAAGTAAAAAAATTGATGATGTTTTCTCTCCACAAATCGGACATGCTTTATAACCTTTGTGAGACACCCACGCAGGTTACCATACGCTGGAAAATCATTAATGGTCTACAATAAAATAGTTTTTAGGGTGAAGCGTTCTTATCGATGTGCATCAAAATATTCAATGCCCGTGTCCCATAACATTTTCAAATCGTCGACTAACGGAGCTAAATAGACATCTATGCCATTTCTAGGTTATTTAGGTCTAGAGATTAATGCATTTAAAAATAAAAAATTTACGCTTCATACACAACCATGGAGGTAGATTGTAAGTCACCAACATATCTGGCCAACAACTATATCTATTACTTTGGTGACCATGTGGATTGACTCCATCTGTTGATAGGGCTAGATGAAGGTTCCTCTTTTCTAAACTAAAATTAGGCTACCTTTCGTCTATTTATTTCCATGAGAGTGTGTTGGCTGGATGTTGTATATACCCATCGACCTGGCGGTCCGTCGCATGCCATGTCAATAATCTCGAAATTTCTTTACTTCGAAACATTCGTTCAAATCTTGAATAGGAGAGAAATATCACATGACATTTGCTAAATATTTTTCACTTCTTCTTTCATATTCTTCTTAACCTTCCTTCTCGATGTTCCACAGGTAGGACACAGTTCTGCATCAACAAGTTGTTTTTTATACAAACAACAATCATTGATGCATGCATGAATCTTTTCATACTTCATTCCTAAGGCACTTAAAATCTTTTTAGCATAATAGGAGGATATCGGAATTTCATTAGGACTAGGCAATAAAACACTCAATAATTCTAATAGCTCTGAGAAACTTTTATCGCTTCATCCATACTTTGCTTTCAAATTATAAAGTTTAATCAGTGTTGATATCTTGGTAAAACCTTTACAATTATGGTATAATGGTTTCTTAGCATCCTCTAATGCTTCCTCAAAGATAGGGTATTTGTCATTAAAAATAATTTTGTGCAGTCTCAAACATCCCTATTGGGTCATCCACATTCTCATCTACAACTTCATCTATTGGAACAGTTTCCATGCTTCTTTTCCTCGATACTGATTCTCCATGCCAAATCCATATATTATAACTTTGATCGATCCCATTAAAAAATAAATGATCTCTTATTACATTCACATTTTGGTACTTGGCATTCACACATTTCAACACATGGACAACAAACGAAATTTGACCCTTTCGAATGTCGTATTGCATTACTTATAAATATCTCAACTCCTAAACCGTATTCTGGTCACATTCGATTCTTAAACATCCACGACTTATCCATAGCAATGCAGTTAGAAATCTAGTCAACTATAGAAACCTAACCTTCAAAAACTTCAAAACAAGGTAGACTCGAGTCACATATCTAACTCAGCTTAAATCAACAAATAATCTAAATCAATTAATTCTATAAAAAAATACACTTATTTCAACCTTCAAAGTAGGTGTCACACATGTAAATCAACTTATCGCTCTAATAAAAATATATACAATTTCAACTCATGAATCAAAATTGGTTCAATGATACCAATAAGCAAACTTTGAAATAAACAGCCAAATTTATGAAACAAACAAATGCCCAAATTCGAGGTTCTTAAGGTAAGTTTGAAACAAATGCACAAATTTAAAACAAATATTGCACAAATTTAAAACAAGAGTTATATATGGAAAGATTACAACATAAATTTGGGAAGAAATGGGCTAAAAAGAACTTAAAAAAAGTTAGAGACTAAGAAATTACCCAATTTGTGAAGAAATGCCCAAAGTTGGAGAAATGCCTAAAACTCAAAACTCGCAAGCTTTGAAGTTGAAGGAGAAATTGAAAACTCGAAGTAATGGTGGCGGTGGAGATGGGTTTTCGAAGAAATGGCAGCGACGGAGAGGATTAGTCGGAGAACTAGCGATGGTAGGGAGGGTTTTTTGTCGAAGGGTTTGTCGAAGAACAAAAGCTTAAGCGGCGGCAGAGCTGGAAATGAGAAATGAGACAGAAATGAAAAGGGGGAAATGATAATGGATCGCCACCTATTCATCAAACACGCGACATTCGGTGGCGGGCAATTGTGTAATTTAAGGAGGGCCATGCCCGCTATCGTTAGTCTTAAACAACATGGACAATAACCCGCCATCTTTCATCCGCGTTTTTGAAATGTTGGATTTTAGCCCGTGACCTATTCGTGTAATTCTACTAGTGTTTGTTGGTTGAAATACCATTTTGGATTATGTATTTTCATGTTTAATCCATTTTGGTTTGATATTTAATTCTCTAATTTTGATCCCTAAATTCTTATATTTATTTTATTTTGGTTCCTAAACTTTCAAATATTAAACTTGAGTCACAAAAATTAAAAAATAATATTTAAGAGTTAAAATAAGCTATCATCAAATTCCAAATGATTTTTTTTTTCAACTCCTTAGGGAGTAGAAAGACTAAAATTGAATATTTGAAAGTTTAATACTTTAATATAAATATGAAAATTTAGAGATAAAATTAGATATTTAAAAATCTAGGGACAAAATCAAATAAATATGAAAATAGCATTTAGCTTATTTGTTTTGTTATCTACAAAATTTAAACCATTTATAAAAATTAAAAATATAGTTTTCAAATAACTTGTTTTTGAAATTTAGTGAGAATTGAAATGTTTTCTTTTATATTTTCTTAAAAACATTAAAATCATTATAGAAATAGTGAAAAAATAAGTATATTTTTATAAATATAAATTAGGAAGAGGACTACAAACCTTCTAATTTCTAGCATTTAATAAGGTAATTAATTTTGTATTTAATAAATCTTTAAACCATTAATTTTATATCAAATAGATCTTTCAACTTTCAATTTTGTCTAACAAAATCATTAATTTTTTTTAAAACAAGGGTAACAATGCCTGTCCCTAGGTCAGGCACTCAGAGATATCGAAAGAATAAAGACACAGTATGTGTCTATAAATTAATGTTACAAGTGAGTCTCGAACCTAAAAATTTGAGACAAGCATACCTTCAAAGTTCAAATTTTCAACCAACTACCTTACCCCTTGAAAACTAATAAAATCACTAATTTAGGTTACAATTTTAAAGTTTAAATGAATTATTAAATACTACATATAAATTTTTCAATATCAAATTTATGAATATAGAGTTGAATTTGACAACTTGTTATTGAATCATTGAAAACAAATAAATTTAATAATAATATTCAACATATTATCACTGTGTTTGGCTTCAAAAAAATAATACAAAAAGTCTAATCAAGCTTTCTTTAACTAAAATTATGGACAGCTAGCCTTAAAAGAATAGTGTTTTCAATATCTGATCAAAGGGAAAAAAAAAATTCTAAGAAAGTGATTTTCAATCCAAATTAATTCCAGTGATCATAAGTGTACTATCACACATTAATAAGAAAATTAAATAATTCAAAATAATTATTAAAACCTCACATTATCAAAAGATGCCAAACTCAATTTTAGTTAATATATATATAAATTGCTAAAAACCCAAACCACTCAATCACAATGAAACACAGTAAAATGTTGAATTATTATAGTGCACACTAAATCTATGAATAATTAAATGGATGTGCTTTGTCACTTTATTTCTCTGTCATCAGTCTAGAAATAAAAGGGTCATTTTTTAGTCATTCAAATAATTGAGCAAAGTTTTTTTTTTTTGCAATCCATGTGCTTTGCTATTAAATTTTTTTCAAAAAAAACTTTGAAAAGACCTCAATATTATCTTCAACTTTATAAACATATGATCTTATAAAAATGTAATGGATGAACATGGGATGTGACGTGCGAAGGCTTCCCAAGTTGATGGAGCTTATATAGACTTTTTTTTTTATATCTTTGATTGTCTGGACCAATTTCGTATGGACTTAAGATTGATTTATTTTCGACTCATTTTATAGGCTTAGATACATTTGGGCTTTTTTTTTTTTTTTAATAATAATTCATTTTTTTCAAATGAAGGATGTTTGTAGATTATAGGTTTAAACTTTCTAATTTAAATTGAAGTAATAAAAATTAAAGTTCCACAAGGGATCAATATCAAATACAAACTTCATTTCAATGTAGCCATGTACTTTGGAATGTCTTCATTTAATCATTGTATTTTTAATAAATCTTAAAATTAATTCTTATCGAAATTTAATGTTTATTTATATATATATATATATATATATTTCTTATCGAAGTTTTTTTAAATGGGTTAAATAATAATAGATTGAACTACAATTTTAATGTTTAAATTTTGAGTTAAATATCTTCTTTTTTTTTTTGAGAAAGAGTTAAATATCAATTTAGTCTTATGTTTTCTTGAAGTAATTCAGTCTTAAATTTTCAAAATTAACAAACGTACCGCATGAATAAGATATGTATTTCATAAAATTAAAAAAAAAAAGAAAAAAAAAAGAAAGAAAAAAGTTGGATGTAGGTTAAAAAATCTACAACTTTTTAATAATGGTGTAATACAAATTCCACTGCAATTTTTCTCTCATGTATTAAACAGTTCAAACTTACATATGATGACGAACTCCTAAAATAGTTTCACTTCTTAATTAAAAAAAAAAAAAAAAAAAAAAATTCAAATTAAGATATCATATTAGAATACATCACCATTATCATGTACTTCATTCTTGTTGACACGTTGCATTAATACTGTTATGTTTTATTTTCATTTAGTTTATTTTTATTCAAATTATAACGATTAGAGAGGAAAAAGATTTGCAGTTAAAATCTCTAGGCATTAAAGTTTCTTTAATACCTCTTGGAGGTGTTTGTTATCGAGTTTTGAACTAGGTAATATAAATGAGTTATTACAATCTTTTTTTTTTTTAAAAGTATTCAAACGAGCTATTGTACTTAATCACTCATTTTAAATTAATCGTTCAATTTTTTTTAAAATAAATACCGATTCTCGAAATCAAACTTGTGACGTTGATGTTAAACTAGTTTATAACCAAACAATAAAATTATTGTACAACTCCAACCCATTCAATATTATACTTTATTTAAGTAAGGATGAAAATGATATTTCTCTTAATTTTTGAATACCCAAAGTTCAAAAAAATAATAAATTAGAAAAGCACAGTAGAGCATCTTCCATCTTTGAAAAAAAAACTTGATACATCAATTTACAAATAAACCCCCCAAAAACCAAAACGAGATTCCATAGAGAAAAGAATATTCCAAGAAAAGATCCCATGCCCCCCTCTTGAATCTCTCTCTATAAAAATTCCCCTAATACCCAAACAAATTCTTCCAAAAAACCCACTAAAACAAATTACAAAACATTCAAGAACAAAAAACCCCCAAAATCCCCAAATTCAAGAACAACAATCATCAACCATGGGCGAAATGATTATGAACAGCCAATACGAAATCATGGAGGAAATCGGAAGAGGAAGATTCGGAATCATCAATCGCTGCTTTTGCCCCATTTCCAACAAGTTCTTCGCCTGCAAAACCATCTCCAAACAAGATCTCGCCGACGAAATCGACAAGGAATGCATAGAAAAAGAGCCCAAGATCATGGCCCTTCTTCCTCCCCATCCCAACATTCTGCAACTAATCGACGTTTTCGAGAACGAAGATTATCTCTGTTTGATCTCCGAGCTCTGCGATTCCGTTTCCCTCTACGATCGGATCCTCCGCCGCCCCTTCTCGGAGCCGGAAGCCGCCGCCGTCATCAAGCCGCTCCTCCAAGCCCTGACCCACTGCCATTACCACGGCGTCGTTCATCGAGATCTGAAGCCGGACAATGTGCTGTTCGATTCCCGGAACGATTTGAAACTCATCGACTTCGGATCTGCCGAGTGGTGCGGGGACGACGGAGTTGCGTTTGGTGTCGTCGGAACGCCGTATTACGTGGCGCCGGAGGTTTTGAGAGGATCGGAGTATGGCCGGAAGGTTGATGTGTGGAGCGCCGGTGTGATTCTCTACACGATGTTGGCTGGATTTCCGCCGTTTTACGGCGACTCTGCGGCGGAGATCTTTGAGGCTGTTCTTAGAGGTAATCTTAGATTTCCGACTAGGGTTTTCAGGTCGGTTTCTTCTTCGGCTAAGGATTTGATGAGGAAGATGATCTGTCGAGACGTTTCTAGAAGATTCACTGCTGAACAAGCTCTCAGTAAGTCTTGTTTCTTCTTTTGATTCAACAATGAGAATCTAAACTGTTGGTTTTCCTCTGTGATTTCTTGTTTGTTTGCCAATCTTGAACTGCTAGAAGAAATACCTAAACTAGACACAGTAATTTCATCACTGATTTGATATGTTATGACTTGATTTTTGTGATTCTAGAGTTTTGGTAACAATCATGGGTCAAATTGATCCTGGATAACTAAAAAGTTTTGGTTCAATTCATATGAACTATCAATCATTGGGTTATGAAGATCTTAATTAACCAAGAGGATGATGAGTTCAATCCGGGACGGCCCTCTAGTTATGAATTAATTTCCTACTAATTTTCTTGACATGTATTTTTTGTAATATTAGTTTGTGCTTATAAGCTGACTCGAGCAATCATTGATATTCCAATTCATGTGATTATCTAAATATTTTTCTTGATGATCAAATATTGTTGAATCAATGAGAATATCAAAGTACAAATAGCCGGTCCGAACACTGACGTATATAGAAAAAGTTTTGGTCTGATTGGTTTGTGCTTTGTTTGGTTAGTGAGAAAATTTGTATATGAGCCATGAGCATAGAACATCTATCTAATGGAAATTGGAAACTTTGTGTGTTTTACAGGACACCCATGGATTATGAGTGGAGGAGAAGGAACTGCTTCAGTGGAGTGATTTACATATGAGGATGCTGTTAAAAAAGAAGCATTAAAAAGCCAGTTTTGCATTTCAGTACATAAGCCCCAATCCTCTGCTGCTTTCTTCCTCACCATGTGAATAAGAAACCTCAATTTTAGCTCAGACTCCATTAATGGCTGCCCTACCAAAGTTCTAGAGACAAAGAGATAACAGTTGTTGATATGTGCTGTCAATATCTTGTTGGATTTCTTCTTCTAGGTGAAAATGAAATTTGGGAATCTTTTTTGTTTCCTCCCATACATTTTCTTTTTTTGTACAAAGTTTTTGGGAGTGAGAACAGTCCCACCAAAAAAAAGCAAGAGAAAAGAAATAGGAAGAAAAAAAAAAAAAGAGTTAGAGAAGAGAAGTTGTATTCTAATTGGTAGTTGTTTTTCTTTTGTTTTGTTTTTTTGTTCTTTAGTTTTCAATGATGTGATGTAATGTAATCTGAATGCAAATGCTGGGAATATAAGATAAGTAATGTTTTAGTCTAAGTTTGCTTATAGAATCTGACTTTTTTTCATCTCTCTTTTGACTTTTTGGGTTCACACATAATAAAGTACTGGCCAATGACTATTAATTGATCAAATTAAAAAATTAAAATAAGGAAGATAAACTATTTACATTCTTTGTTATTTTAAAATGATACTTGAATTTCACTCAAAAATTTAAAATAAAATATATGTTTCTAAGTTAGTGTTTTTTATACATGTAATCTAGGTGGTCATATTTGCTTAGTTGTCAAGATTTTTACTTTTTTGTTTTTTAAGATTAAAAAAATTATTTTTAGGTTTCGAACTTTTTTTTTTTTTTTTTTTTTTTCAAAAAAGAAGTTATTCCAAACACATTCAAAATCTCCTACCATAAATATGTCTAAAAAACAGTGAAAATATGAAAAATATAAGACAATTCTAAATCAATGTCTTATTCTAAATTTCAATTTTTGTGAATCAACACCGTATGCAACCAACATTTAGAAAGTAATTTAAATTTTTGTAACCTTTCCCATTTATATTTAATAAAAATCATAAATGTAAATTATTTATCTTTACTAATATTTTTTGGTACAATTTATAATAAAAAAATTACCAGTAAAAAATAATTACAAATATAGTTACTTTTAAAAAAAATAACAATTATATTCATTGATATTAATAATATTTTTTTTATAATATTGTATTAATAATGCATAATATTGTATTAATGAATATTTGTAATACAATATTAATGACTATAGATGTAAATATTTTAAAATTTACCTACATTTGTAATTATTTTGTAAGAAGGACACATTCGGTAAATTTTCTATTTATTAAATTATGAAAATTATTTAATTTAATAAAAATCATAAATATAAATTATTTATCTTTACAAATATTTTTTTAATTTATTTATTTTTAGTCCAATTTATAATTTTTAATCTAATTTTTAAATTATGAATATTATTTAACTTAATGAAAATTATAAATATAAATTATTTATTTTTACAAATATTTTTTTAATTTATATTTTTAGAACAAATTATAATTTATTATCTAATTTTAAAATTATGAATATTATTCCACTAATAAAAATTATAAATATAATTATTTATCTTTACAAATTATTATTTTTTAATTATATATTTTCAAGTAAAACTTATATTTATAATCTAAATTTAAAATTATAAATATTATTTTATTATTATTATTTTTTTTTTTGAAAACCGGGAAATTGGAGCTTTGCTCCCCTATACCCAGGACACCATTGGCCTGCCCCTAGGTTATGGCACCGGGATACTTCGAAGAGTATTCTAATTTTAAGCGCTTTCCAGCAGCCTTGAATCAGGGATCTCTCAAGAAAGCGTGCCTTAAAATCCTTACCCTCAACCGCTAGGTTACTCCTTGGGGGCAAATTATGAATATTATTGAACTGAATGAAAATCATAAATAAAAATTATTTAACTTAATGGAAAAAAAAAAAAGTTAAAGTTAAAAAAAAAAAAATTGAGAATTAAATGAGGTTTGATAGGAAAATTCATAAGATTAAATAAAATATTTGATGAGATGTTATGATATGACAATCGGTGTCAATAGATTGGACAGTAAAATAGAGAAAGAACTTTCGTTATAAAAAAAAAATAGAGATAGAAGTTTTTCATGGCCTAATCCATGCCTTTTGCTTTTATTTTGTCAAGACTTTAGCTCTAATTTGTGGCTACAATA